>VOQJ01017362.1:7699-28625 GCA_015052665.1 Apistogramma diplotaenia | reverse complement strand
TTTGTAACTGCTGAAACCTTTATGATGATTCATGTCATTTATGATCCCATGTATTTGGTGTTAAGCAGTCTCACATAATCAACCAAGAGCAGTCTCTTCAGGTTGCAGTGACTGCTTGTTTCAGGTCACTGTCAAGGTCACTGTGTGACGCCCTGATGCCTGGCTCCACTGTTGCTACAAGATAACTGTTTCATGAGAAGAACTTGATAAGCATGTGACTGTCTGCGTTTGCCTGTTGTTTTGTCTTTTTCTGCTTTTGAATAAAAGAGCTGTGCTGTGTAGTCGAGGTGTGTCAATACGTGCTGAACTCTCACTGAGACGTCTCACCACGGATTGCACCCTCTCATGAGAGCAACTCATAAAACTCAGTTTGTGTCGTGTTGGTCTCTTCTGTCTTAGGAAAAAACCTAACACCTCTATAGCAGTTTAGGCCTGGAAAGTTGGACAATCATGTCACGTGTTATAAAGGCAGCATTATTTTAAAATATGGAATTGCAATTCTGGCATTTAATGACTGATTTGAATCAATTGTTAATATACAGTATTGTGCATAAAATAGTTATTACTATGAAAAGTATAGCATTATAGCCCCCTGTGCCTCTAGTCCTGGCCTGCCTCTTTTATTTGACTTTCTTTCCTTTTTTGCATCTCTCTTTTAATGTGTGTTTCTGTCTCTACAAAGGTGTGGCCACCCACTGACTCCAACCAGCCCCCCTGGCTGGTGCACCTTTCTGTACTCTACTTATCAACCACCCGCTGCATTCAGAAAAAGAAAGAAGCTATTCCACCCACTCCTCATCAAGTTGTTTTGGTAGCATTGCTCAGGCCCCTGAGTGAAAACTTAGTTGTTTTGATTGTGTGCTTTTACTACAGTGGCTCGCCTGTGACCTGGACTGAAAGCCACGTATCCTTGCTCCCTTATCTGGATTAACTGCTTGCCTACGCCACGGCCATTTGTCCAGACCTCCATTTCTTCCTCCCTCTGTGCTCCTCTCTGCACATTCTGAACTTCATTCCCAGTGTTCGTGCATTCGAGTCCTCTAGTGCTGTTTAAACACAACATATTGAATCATGAAAAATTAGGACTTCCCATTTGCGTGCATCAAAAGCTAAAGCTGCCTGTCAGATTATTACATCCTGCACTGGCAATTTTATATGCTTGAATAGATTTTTGTTTCATAGGTAAATGACACAGTGTTAAACCTCTGGTTTGTTACTTCGTGAAACATTTGTTTTCAGCAAATATCATTGACTTGTAACTAATGAAATTTTCTTCTGAAAGAAAAAAGAAAAAAAAAACATCTTTGCAAGTCACGTACAGTAGCTGCTGTGTGGCACAAGTGGTTATCTTGACAATTTGAAATGGATGATGTTCCTACTCTTAAAAGACCTCTATTAGACTGCCAAAAGTGCAAAGATTGACAAAGATGATGGAAAATGAATATTAAGTGCAATACATCATTCTTGTCTGGCTAGTGATATGGCAATCTTGGATGGAAAATTAATTTGATTTCCACTTACAGACTGACATTGTGAGATGAGGAGTGGTAGCAGAGTGCTTTTAAATATATATTTTTCCTTTTTTTTCTGCACGTTAACACTGAGTCCATTTTCGATGTAAACAGTCTGGCAATTATATATTTTGTTTGGGTGTTTTGGTGAAAGGCAGACAAACTTGTACTGGAAAAAAAGTTCAACTGTAATCATAACACAAGCAAAGCCATGCAAGGCTCTTTTGATTTGGCACTTTTACAAGCTTTACTGTGCAGTAACTTTAAGCTCTGAGATAAGACCTGATCCATTACTACTGCAGGAACAAGCTACAGTAGCACCTATCCATGCTCATCTCATAGCACAAATGAGTGAGCTACTAACAACAGGTAACCCAAACTGGCCCCACACAGGGCAGAATAATCCTGACAATGAAGGATTTCCTCAAGTGACAACTTCAAACCAATCATGACCCGCCTGTCTATCACATGGAATTTCCTCTCAGGTTTTATCAGCTAAGTAAGCACATTAGTTAATAAACTCCACTCAGCAGGTACAGGTTATACCACCTCTGCACAGACCTGAACTTCCTCTTCCTCTTCTCCTCACCACAACAAGTAAATATTTAAATCCCTTAAGATCTGTAAGACAAACACCAAACCACATCTTCACATTCATACATGCTGTAGTACTCTCATGTAGAATATTTCAACTCACTTTACATCAGTAGAACCTTCAGAACCCTGATTGTAGTTATATGTATGAAGGTAAATCATAGTAACTACATAAGGTATCTAAACAGTGCACTAACCCACAAAGACACTGAAAACCGTTTTTACTCTACATATTATGCTCGCTACAGAAATGGCATAAGTGTACACGCTAATTTACACGATAGCGTGCATGGAGTCCTTTTTGTTGTTAGGGCTTTCTATTTTTTTGAGGACCCATTAGAGGAAGTATACGGAGCTCTGGGACACAATTTTCTATATTTTATTTATGATTTCATCCCTAATCATATAAAACAGACAAAAGCCCACATTAAACAAAAAACAAAACTATACATACAAAAATACACAAAATTTTTCACGTCAGTCAAGGATATACAATTAACACAAACCCAGATCCAAAAAGACCCCAGGTAATCAAAAAGCTGCATGATACAATAAATACACTATACATATCAATATATCATATAATATTGATAACAGATAGAAGTATTGTAGTACCAATAAAAACACTCCTGCCCTGTACAATGTTAAAGTTACACTGATCTCAGTGTTACATTTTCAGTTGATTTTACTTTGATTAGAGTTAAAGAGAGTAGAATTCAATTAGCACTCACAATTGATAAAAAATTTTACTCTATGAGATAAATAACATTCACAGTGTTATTTAAATTTGACACTACACTCAGTGTTATTCAAAATCATCTCCTACAAATTTTTCTTAATAAATTTCGGATCTATGTACTGTAACACTCACTGTTACTTACATTTTACTCTATAACTCAATTTAACTCTAATCAGAGTAAAAGCCATCTGTCCATTCTGCTTACCTGTTCAGGGTCACATGTTATCCCAGCTGTCATAGGGTGAGAGGCAGGGTACACCTGTACAGGTCGCCAGCCTGTCGCAGGGCCAACACAGAGAGACAGACAACCATTCACACTCACATTCACACCTATGGGCAATTTATAAGTGCAATTTGTAAGTGTATGTCTTTGGACTGTGGGAGGAAACTGAAGTACCTGGAAGAAACCCACGCAGAGAACCACCTAAGAAGATCCACGACCATTTTGCTGGCCTTAGTATTTATTGTATTTTATTTTGTGCTCAATTGTTACATGTAGTCTTGATGTGTGTGACAGAGATGTATTGGACATATTTGAAAATACGGAACAACGCGTGTCCCATATCGATTCAATACAGGACGCAACATTTAATTGCCAAATAGATGGTGATTCCGTATTTTACGGGATGAGTGGCAACCCTAGTTGCAATTCTATGGGCATTTAAAAGCAGCTAGGAGCTGGGGGTACCGGCGCCTAGGCCGGTCTCAAAGGCCTACTATAGTGGAGGGACCATTAGCAACTTCCTGTGGATGACATCAAGTTGTAAACCAAGAGGGAATGAGAGATCAGCTCCTTTATACATGTCACGAGGTTTACAGTGACAACAATGGTGTGTGATTTGGATTGGATCAGTGTAGAAGTATGCTGGCAAAGACTGAGAAGGTGATGAGGACTGAAGAGGGGGAATTACCACAAGGCTGGATAGCAGATGTGCAGGGCAGCTAATAGCAGCTGGGTATAGCTGGAGCCATAATCATGAAGGAGCTCAGTCAAAGCCAAATAGCATTAGTTAGTAGGACAGTTGCTGAGAAATCAACTCAGTGTTAGGAATAATATCCAAGACGTCAACATGTAAGTCCTAGCAAATACCCATCTGGAAGAGTTAGCTGGTCAAATGAGGAGATGGATGCTACTCATGCTAAGACATGAAAACTCCAGAGCACACAGGATTCTATGCAAAGTCCACACGCTGAGACTCTACAAGCACTGGAAAGAAGGAGAGTGAGGATGAGTGGGCCAGAGTCACATTCTGGGAAGAGACAAGGAGCATCCATGAATGCATCAGGACGATGCACCCCGGAGACGAACTGCTACATGAGCGCTTCAGGCAACAGAAGACAGATATTGATGAAGAGTAAATATCATGGAACGCCGGACCTCCCCAAATGTATTTTTTAATCTATTTAAAACTTTTAGGTAAACTCAGGCCTGATCAGCCACCAGCTTGCTGATAAGGTCCCTTTACAGTGAATCTTTCATTCTTTCTTGTTGACTTTGCTTCCATAGTTGCCCTTTACTGCAACTTGACAGACATTTCAAATGGAAGTTGCTGTTCTGTACCATTAAGCTTTGATATTCTATGTTTCAACCTTTTTCTTCTTTGTAGCTAACAGCTTCATTTCAGTTGCTTAGAGAAGGAGCCTGTGGTTACTGAGTGCCACAAGGTTTAAAGTCTGAGCTCTGAGTTATTCTTAGCTGACAATTTCTTCCTTGACTTCCTGCAGTTCTGAAGGATGACTTGGGCCTTACCGAATTAATACAGTTCAGCTTTACAAATGAAGTGGGTGCCTAAAGTTATCTACATGCCAGTAATTGTTATTTTTATTTATTTAAAGCATACCATTATAATAAATAACAATAGCAGTCAAACATTAATGAGAGTTCCCCAAAGGGGAACAAATAAATAAAAAATGTGGCTTTATAGCGATAACCAGGCTACCAATAAAAACACTTTCAGTTTGGGAAGTTTGCCTTCAATGTCAAGGGGCACATCCAATCCAGGAACTTTCTGACTACTAAATGGTTGCATATACTGTTGCATCCGTACACGTAGGATCCATATCAAGTGTTATGAATCTCATCTTCAGTGTAGATCATGAACATGTGTAACCTGGTTATTTATAATTGAATCTTGCAGAGTGTGCATCAGTCTGCAGTTGAGTGCCTCTTGACAGAATCTACCTCTGTCCACCCAGTATCAAGTGTTTAGTGCAGTGAGAAGTGAGTGTTACATTTACAAATGTATAAAGACCAGGTAACTTGCTAAGGCAGTTTTTGGTTTTGAGTCTTCACTTGTGTCTTCTAGTCCTGAGATACAAGTTGATATTGTTTTGTTGCCAAAAGCTCTACTTATGCTAAGTGTAGTTGACCTAAAAGAATGTCCTTGGATAATAAGGACAATGAGTATGCACTTGTTGTGGAATTTATTAGTGCAGACACTTACTGTTGCTTATCTCTCTCACCAGATGGCATCTCTGCAAGACTCAAAAGGGAAATGGATCTAAAATGCAAGATGCAAAGAATTTTAAATGAAATCAAGTTTTTCTTTGCTGTTGATCAAATTCAAAGATGACCAAAAGTTTTTTTAAAAAATGTATCCGTTCACAGGATCATGCACCTGCAACACAATGAGGAAAAGCCAGCACTATACGGTATACGCATGCTGAGGGCTGATAGGTAACTGAAGACAGATGGGGAGTGAGAAATGCATAAAGAGAACATAATTAATTTAGCTGAGAACAACCAGGAAATCAGGGCAAGACATGGGAATTGGAACTAGCACGTGATATAAAAGATATCGACCCTACAACGTAAAACAGGAAGTAACCAAAAGACGAATACTAAATGCAGAGTCAAGAAGACACATTAAACATGGAGGACAGATGTATAACCTAATAAACACGAGAAAGAGAGAGACTCAAAAGGGAAATGGACTCAGAAAAGGAGCTGAAGCTCAATGAAAAACGACTAGCTTAAAATTAAATTCAAATTTAACTTAAAAAATAAAAAGAAACCATAATAATAACAAATAATAAAAATACATCAAAACAGGAATCCAAAACTCAGCCTGCAAAACATAACACTCAAAACCTCAAACACTAGAATACAGTAAAAAAAAGAAAAAAAAAACTAAATAGAAATCCAGCCTCAGCTATATTAGGACTGTGACAGCTCTAGGTTGCCTTTTTTGGGCAGGTGGGTGGATCTGGCATTGATTCCCTTCCCCCAGTTTGGAGTTACCGAGCTTCTGTGCAACTTTAATTAACACTAATTAATTCTTGTTGGGAAGATTTCGTTGCAGGCTAACAAGCTCTCATCAGTTTGAGTAACACCTTTATTTTCCTTTCCAGTACTGCACTCAGTGCTTTGTTGTGCGGCTGTCTCATAGACGTGGTAGCAATCATAAACTGAAGTCTGGTGACAGTGGTGGGGAAAAATTATGACAGAAATTGGCGTGACCATAGATTTCATTAAAAATAAAGTAGAGACACTCTGCTGAAATGAAAGGAAGGCACAGAAATCAAGCAAGACAGTGGTATGGAAACAATAGTATGTGTCATGACTATATGAACACTTTCTGTGTAATTGTGCAACCCTCTGTTCAATAAGCTAAGTGACCCTTAATTATCTCTGTTATCTGTTGCTGAAGATTAAGTATACCTGTCCACAGTTTGCTTATCAGCTGTGCTTTACTTAGCAGCATAACAGCCGCGCCTTTATTGTAACAGTCTAGTTTGCATATTTGATGTCAGAGACAGACTTCAATTAATTTCAAAGACTTGCTCCTCCTTACTGCTCAATTTGTGGAGCACTAGGACACAGCCAAGCTCACCAATGCCTAAACACGGCTGTGGTTTCGCATCACATTTCTATCGATCAGGAATGCTGATTCCAAGTGCATTTTCCAGGGACTAATAAGGTAGATCTTGATTATGATGTCAGTTGCGATAGATTTTTCACACCTTAGGAAGCGGTGTGCCTGTGTGTGAGATTGGTATAGTGTGGACGAGTAAAATGCTGTAAATTCCTCTAAAATTAGCCTTCATAACTGCACATATTACCGATGAACAAGTGTGCTTCTTTGTGGCAAGCCAAAATGCATGATGAAAGAGACAATTAGTACTTACACAATCAGAGGAAAACATATCAGCAAACCCAAAAGAGCAGAGACTGATTGCAGAAATAATTTTTTTCTCATTAGAGGCTCGTAAATTTAATTACTTCTCCAGACCAGTCCTTCTGAGCACCTCAGAACCCAGTTCTCATTCAACAAAAACATCTAAAGGTCTAATCATGCCAGACCCACAGCCTGCAGCCAGGGAGAGCCACTCCATTCACATGGTTCTTAAACTGCATCTGTGACACTAGAATCCCCAGGGCGTGCTCTCCACAGATGCTGCTGCCAGACTAGCTCTCTCGTCTACATTCCCTATTTGGAGGGAAGAGATATGCAAAGAAAAAAGAACAGCCTTCTTTATATCCTTGACAGCTCATTACCACGGAAACAACCCTGGGCTGGCATCACTGGCCAGCCCTTCTCACTGGAGGAAACAGACAATAAAAAAGGGAGTGCTGAGGAGAAATGAGAATGCAATATTATGTACACTAACTGGACCTTTAATTAAAAACTGCTGAGTGTAGTACTCCGCTATATTTTAAGCTATATCAGCTTTAACTAGCGGGGTATTAGCTCTAAATTTTAGTAAAGGGAAATACTGGTTGCTGGAAAGGGTTTCTGATATATCAGATAAACAAAATTTTCATGAGCAGCATCACTTTCTGTGTCCTATTATGGGTTGGTACACACTGTTTTTTAATGTTTTTGTTCTTTGTTCAGCTGTGGAAATAAAGTAAGAGTGGGAATAGAGAATAAGACAGGCAGGCGGGGAAGCCTCGTGTTGGATTTATTCCTAATAGAGTGAGAGGATTGTTTTTTCTATGAACCCTGACCTTGATTGTGCTCGGGCAAACAATGAAAAATCTGTTTAATTAACTATGTTTGACTCAAGCCCGTAGGTATAGCAGAAATAACTGTAATCCCTTCTGTTTGTAGTAAACTACCAAGAACGTTTTTCGCATGGAATGGGGTCAGACTCTTTAAAAAGAAATAAGGAAATGTTCTTCATAATTTCCATGTATTCTCATAAGTTAATAATATCAAAATAAGACATAAGGATGCTACATGCAAGTTTACACTACTTAATTGTTTACAGTCTATTCCTTTTGCAGTTACACGGTCTATGGAGAACTATAGCAGGTTTGTTCACTTTCCTGTACTTTTTTTATATTTTGAATGGCAGACAGATGTTCTTTAAGCCTTTAACACCTACACCACAAACTGACTGTAAGCATATGTATGAAGGTAATCCATAGTATCTACAAAAGTTAGCTAATAAGTGGACTAACCCACAAAGAAACAAACCCGTTTTCTGTATCTACATATTATGCTAGCTACAGAAATGTCATACAGTAGCTGCACATGCTAATGCACACGACAAAGTGCATGGAGGCCGTTTTGTTGTTAGAGCTTTCTACATGATTCTTACGAACCCGTTAGATGAAGGATACAGCACTCTGGGACACAGTGATTGCATGATACTGTAGGTCTTCTGGTTCTATATTCAAAATGAATTATTGCTTTATCTTACGTGATTGCAATTCTATGGGCGCTCCGGTCGGTCTCAAGGGGCTACAGTTTAAAGGTCAGCAACAGTTTTTAGTTATTTTCTTTGTCAAGCTTTAGCTGAACTTGGATTAAACCTTTGAGACTAGCTAAGCGTTGCGTACACTTCCACTTAAGACTTACTTAATGTACTGTACTTAAAAAACACTTACTGTAGGGCAAATAATTATTTGATCCCCGGGCAAATTTATACATTTGCTCACTTATAAAGAAAACAGTCTCAAATTATTATGATTGTTTTGTTTTAATGGAGATAGACAGTAAAGTGGCAAAAATTTTGCATAAAACATTGCATAAAAATGATAAGAGTAATAACATGGCATGGCACACGGATTATAATCAATCAGTAGGTCAGTTACAGCTGGCAGGTGAAGGAACTGAAAATGGTTTCTGTGTTCTTGGAGCTCTTTGAGCTGCAGCAGCAGATTTGAACTCAGAAGATGTATCCTTGCTTTCAATTTCAGAGCTGGAACCATGACTTTGCTGAACCTGCATAGAGGTGTAAATCTGCAGTCGACAACTTAGCCAATGCTTCTTTCCTTGCTTTTAATTTCTTCTTCTTTCAGTTCAGACACTATCATCCGGCCCAATGTCGTGGTCATGAGATGCTGCCTTTGATTAACATTAGATGCTTAAATCGCCATTCTGTGCATCAGGGTCACCCATCCATTCAATTTTCGATTTCATCTAAAAACTCTTTAAAACTGATCAGCTTAGGCTCATACCAATCGCCATGATCTATTTCTTTTTCCTCATAGTTTAGTAGACTTTGAACTGAAGACTGTAAGTCCATAAACTCTCCTAAATAATTATTAAATGTTTTCATATGCTCATCTATGAAGGTTTTTGATTATCCAGCATCAATTAGGGCATGAATATCTTTTTTTTTTCTTGTCAGAATGCCGAGTTTGGCTCTGCGCCTTTTAATCAAATTAAAGAGTTCTCGTTCTTTTTAATTCCTTCATCCTGTTCCTCCATTTTCCACACAAAGTTCACTACACTAAATCCAATAGATAATTGTCCATTACAAACGTTTCACATCGCAGCTCAGTGTCTCTGCTCATTCCAACAAAGTGTCGCATTTGCTTACGACCTTTGTGCATCTTTTCCTGATCCATTCTATGAAGTTACTGTAAAAAGGGGAAAACAAGGGCACCAGTGGCAACAGGTCGATTGCTTCTTGCATGCACTTGAAGAAATAAAAGCTGTTTATTTCCAGCAAAATATAGAAAAAAGAAACTAAATGTTTTTATGGATCAAATGTAATGAAAATTAACTTAATCTGACCTTACAAGTGCATAAAGTGGTCAAAAACTTTTTTTTTAACAACCTCCAATTGACGCACTGGACATTTGACAAACAAAAGACTTCTACTATACTTTAATACATGAGAGGGTCCAAAGGCTACCATACAGTACCAAAGTAATCATAGCAGTTCCAAAAACAAAATGAACAGACATTTTACCAACCATATGTGGGATTATCTTGGATTCCCTCCAATGAACTGACTACACCTCATATGTCATGTTTGTTTTGTGTGTGCTTTGCACTGCATTCGGCCTTTGTGTCATTTAATCTCAAGCTCCTGAGTTGAACTAGGTTTTCTGAATGCAATTGGTTGCAACTGTCCATTAAATGCATATAATTAACCACTTAAGCATCACTGGTGTTATACGTGGAGTGGCCTTGCCTCTCTCCAGATCTCAGTTTTATAGAAAATATGTGGAGGGAGCTGAGGAGTTGAGTTGCCAAGTGGCAGCTAAGAAACCTAGAGAGCTACTATGAAGACGAGTGGGCCAAAATCCCTCCTGAGATGTGTGCAAAACTACAACTACAAGAAACATTTTACTCTGTGTTTGCCAACAAGGGTTTCTCCACCAAGTACTGAGTCCTGTTTTGCTTGGGGATCAAATACTTATTTCACTCAGTGACATACAAATCAATTTAGAACTTTGATGTAATGTGTTTTTTTTTCTAGATCATTGCTTGATATTCTGTATCTCTCCACTAAAATGAAACTAGCAAAAATACAGACTGTTCGTTTTTTTGTAAAGGAGGACACATAATATTTTTCTCCAGCGGTATAAAGTTTCACACTAACATTGGTGGTCTTGTGAGGATGAGAGATACTGTAGAGCTACAATCCACAGTACAGATCATCCTGTAAACTAAATTAACTATTGTGACCGTGGTGGAATTCATAAAACATATCTAAAATTATTTTTAACAAACCCTGGAAGATTTACAAATAATGTTTATTTGTCAGTGGTCTCTGCCAGAATCCGATTTTAGCATCAAGACTTTAGAAAACAGTCATGTCGGGTACTTGTGGAAGTAGGTCAGTATTTTAAAATCAAGACACACATTTTTCTTTACCGCTCTGAGCAAGGAACCGCGGATATATGGTTTGGTTTTTCAATTACATTTTAAGTGACACGCCTTCAGTGAATTCTCTAATTGCTGCTCTTTTTTTAAGAAGACTGGGGCCAGCATGTGTTGTGACTTGACAACATTTATGAATTATGCTTAGCCCATGCACTGAGACAATCAGTCGCATGCAGAGATAGAAAAAAAACACACTGCCATCTGATTAAAAAAGAAAGAAGGAAAGAAAAAAAAACATGCAATAAAGAAAGTCCATTTCAGCAGAAGTGATACTTCAAGAGATTCCTGTTATCAAACTTTTTGGAACAGAAATCTTTGAAATCGATTCAATATTGGGTGAGAAAACTGCAACCATTCGATTTTTATCCAAGACAGTTTGCTGATATCAGTTTGTGATCAAAGGTGCAGAGAAATGACCCATGTGAGAGATAACTATGATGATGATATAAAGTTATAATAAACAATATTTATGACATTTAATCAGTCATATAATTAATATTGATATAATTGTTAATGCAAATATCAATAATATCACTGAGATATGTCTTAGAAATGTAATTATTGGACAAGAGGTCATAAATGTGCTTTTATGTCACTTTATGGCAAAATGCTTAATTTTTAGATAAAATGTCAACTTTTTAGGCAGAAATGTTTTCTTTTGATTGCAAAAAGATGCCAGCATGTGGCCTTGCTATGCAAAACATTTATGATTATGACGGAGATAATGGCTTTTCTAAAATAATGATAAATTCTTGTGTGTGTTTCAGAACAGTTTGAGACTTTTGGCATTTATGAATCATTCTGAATGGTAGGACACGGCTCAGAATAACGAGAAGCCTCCTGCTAACAGACCTGTAGATCTGCTTACAGTGATGTTACAATAATGAGGCTTTAGCTAAATTGGTCAGGTTCGAATATCCACATTCTAATGATATTGAGTTTGAAAATACTGTTTGTCAAAGTAATGAGAACGTATCTCACTGAATCAGCTTCAGACCCTCTAACCACAACTCGGAAGGTTAGAATCGGTAGAAATACCAGAGGCCCTGCTAAATGAAATAAACAGACTAAACGAACACTGTGAAGCCCAAAGCGGCACAAGTGTTTGTCAACACCCATTTGCATATGTTCAGCAGGCAGACACATTCACCAGACCGAATATATCATACCCTCTAGAGCAATGAGATATTAATGTTAATCATTCACCCAATCACATTTCCTTACCCTCCACATCTGCAGCTGTCTGACACCAGTCTGGTGCAACACAACAGGAATGTGGAGGAAGTGCAGACTAAAATAACAATAGCAATTTATCACTGCCTACGATCATTTCAAGAAGTAAATTAAATAACCTGGAAGTTAGAAAAATTCTGAATTTTTCGCTTCCTGAAATTCTTCCCGACTACGGTTTATTTTATGAGGGGGTGATGAGAACTGCAAATGGCATGTTAAACATTCTCCTTTCCCGCACATGTTGCCACGATTTGATTCAATTAGAATCGAGAGGTCAGCAGTTGTAAAATAACATGTTTTTGCTCAGAAGAGCTAATGAGGAAACCGATTTGGCTGAATTTGAGAATCTTTTCCTCAGAGCTGTTCAATCAAACTCATGTCTAATGTGTGATGGGACACTGGAGGTAATAGTAGAGACTGTAAGGGCTCCTGGTGGTATTGGCAAACAGAAAAAAAAAAAACATGCTGAAAATAATTTTTAACGAGGTCCTGCTAAAGAAAAGTATCTTCTGTACATTTTGCTTCACCCGGTCAACCATCTGTGTTTTGTGTGGCATTTTATAGGGACATGAATAATCAAAGTGCAAATTTCAGATGGCTCGTACCAAACGTGTTGTTTGCCAGGGTTATAACAGGACATGCAGGTCACCCACCTGTGTAGAGAGCCTCACACAACTCACAGGGAGAACTGACATGCTATTCAGCCATTGCCAAATTTACAACTAAAGTGAGCACTCTTTAAACCGCGGTGAGAAGCAGGTGGGCTAATATTTTACTGATGCACAAATTAATGCTGAGAAAGTTGTTTGGGAATAGTTAGGATGCTATTTCCACGGACGTGTTAGCCGCTATGAGAGAGCACACGTGGAGTGAAATGAAAGAGAAAAACCTGGGTTTGAAAACCTTTCTGAGGCAAGATGACCATCCGTCTTTGGGGGAAGTTTGGTCTGAGAAATAATCGATCACAAAGCAAAGTAGTGACCGAGCCTGAGGAATTTTTCAACTTCATGTTTTCTGCGAAATATAAAGTGAAATATTTCTCTTTTGTCAGTGATCAAGTAGCTCTCATTCAACCGCAAGAAGGAGAGCTATATCAAGATGCAGACAGCTTAATCTGTTTTACTAGAGCTGGAGATTATGAACTAGAATTAGGACGGTATCTAGGGGAGCTGACAAATGCGTTGGCTCCATAAGAATAAATGATTTTGAAGAGGTATGGTTACATGACCAAAAATAAGAAGGTTGTGCTGAAAGTAAAAAATAATGCTCAGACTCACGAATATTGTGAAAGCGTAAATTTTGAGGGCATAAAAGAACATTCAAACGTCTGCAGAGGAGGTCGTGACTGAAACTCCTCTGCATGATATTGTTCTTGATAAAAAGGGGTTTTACCTCAAGAATTCATCATTCCAGAAGAGGGTCTGAGTGGTTTTTGACAAAAGGCACTTGCTACCTAAAAGTCTTACCTTCCGGAAATTGAAAAAACTCGAAAAGAACTTGACCTGTCCAGAGCAACTTCAGTTGAGACCGGAAAACTGGCTGATGAGCTACAGCGTGTTTATTTTCCAAGAAAAAAATAACATATCTGAAAAAAAGAAACTTTGTATTGTTGCAAATGTTGGTTAGAAGCATCAAAAAGTCATATTAGAAGTATGTTCAGTTGATTTTATCCAGACTTTTATCCAGAAGGAAATGTATCAATTACAATGTCAGTATAACAAGAAGAATATTAGACTGATGGCTAAGAAACATAAAGGAATGAGAAAGAGGAGACAATTAATTGCACAAAAGGGAAGGCTTTCTGTGATGGAGGCCTGTGTGATGGAGTATGTTTTTGAAAGCCTTATTAGAATTAAAAATACCACTTTCCACTGTGGGTAACGTGATCGCTCATCAGGAGAATTCAGACCTGCGCCAAAGATGTCGCAACATGCTGTAGCACCTTTCAACCAGGGTCATCAACAGCAGAAATTGTCAAAAGGTCATTGTGCTGAATTTTATGCAACATATATGGGAATTTTCAGGGATGAAATAGCTTTATATAAGGGGGATAAAGTGTTGCTTTTCATCAAAGCAGCTGTACGGCCGATACACACAACAGGGGATCCATTTACCTTTATCATGAAATAAGATGCCCCTGAAATATGCAAACAATTACCCGCAACTTATGAGAAGGAAAATGTTGTTTTCGTCTACGAAATTTAATTTTCAGATCAACAGAGTTTAACAGCAGTATCTCACAGAGAAAAAGGACCCAAGATATGAAATTCTTCTGATCTTTCCCAACTCACTAGGATCTGTGAATAGGATTTCAATTATGGCTGACCCTGGGGCTATGTTGTCTGGGGACTTTTGCTCCCTGGTAGGGTTTCCTAAGGCAGGTCCTGGGTGAGGGGCAGACAAAGAGCAATTCCAATGCTCTTGTGGCAGGCACACCAAGGGAACAGTTTACCATAGGCCAGGCACAGGGAGGGTGATTGAGGGAGAGCACCTGGTGGCTGGGCTTTAGCCTGTGGGTCCCGACTGGGTGCTGCCTGAAGAGGAGACATAGGTCCACCCTTCTGTAGGTCCACTACCCTCAGGAGTCACTGACAGGGGCTGGAGAGGCAGTGTGCTGGGATGGGTATCTACTTGGGGTATATATGAGTCCCCTTGGCTGTACAACATCCTTTTCACTGGTGGATGAGAGGGTTGTTTCCCTGAACCTTCAGGCCACGGAATGGATCCTGAGTGTTGTTCTTGAAGAGTCACTTCGCATCCTACTGGGAGAGTTTGATGCTCACGTGGGCAACGACAGTGAGACCTAAAGGGCTGTGATTGTAGGGGAAGGGCCTGCCTCATCTGAACCCAAGCGGTTTTCTGTTACTGTTGTTGTTGACAATGCGGACCAAGCTCGTGCTGCAGTTTAACATGTTTTTTAACTGACCAGACACCCTATATTTCCAAAGCACCCTACACAGGATATGCTGCCTCTCATCACAGGCAACTTCAGACTGAAACACAGTCCAGGCCCTCTCCAAGAGATTGGTTCCAGAGCCCAGGCTGTTTGTTCAAGGTAAACACAACTATATCTAGCTGGTATCGCTCAACCTCATGCATTACCTCAGACTCCTTCCCCTTAGGAGTTGGAGATTGGTCCACCAGGATCTCTGCCCTTGGCCATTGCCCGACACACACCGCACCTTACCCCTACAGATCCTCCTGTGCGTGGTGTGTCGACAGGAGTGCAAGCCCATGTCTCCTCTGACTGCGACAGGTCAGGCACGCTCCTTCAATAACCTTCCCCAGTCCTGGCTGTAGGGTGGGGCAACCCTAAACCTGGTAACCCTGTCCCAGACAGGATGAACTGTTCCCTTGATCTTCCACTCGAAAGGGTTGTGTGAATTGCTCTTTGTCTGGCAAAAGCCCCCACACATCATAGCCGCAGGGATCATTGGGACACACAAACCTCTCCACCACAATAAGGTGATGGTTTGCACAGGGGCCCCCAACAACTTGCTCTGCTAAAGAAAAGAATCATACTGCTTTATAGATTGAAAAGTTAAATATAAGTAAAGTTCCTGGTCATTTTCACTTTGAAAGTATATTAGAATTTACCTAAGTTTAAGACACATGCTTAGCTGTCAAATTAGTTTTTAAGCACTTTCATATCAATTTGCTATTAGCCTAACAATATGTAAAACATGCTGGGTGTAGGACGAGCGTAAGCAGCAGGGTTACTGCAAGGGAGCAGTCGAAGATGATGCATTTCTGCGAATTCACGTCATGCTTGTTTAACAGGTGCTGATAAATTGCACTTGGAGGTATAACAAGCATCACCACTGTCAGCTTTAGCAGGATTCTGAAGTCTTTATCATAATCTTGACGTTCTGTCCTCATGCTCTGCTCTGTCTGAAAAGGGTGGCAGCAACGCATAGAATAGAGAAGTACAGTAGAAGAAAGGCAAAATATGCCTAGAAGAAACAACAAAACAGGTATGTTCTGATCTTGATGGTACATATTTATCATTTCAAATTCTATCATCATAACTCCATTTCCTTTTTTACTACTCATATACTGTATTTTAGGTGCCGGTATATTGCACATAGCTAATTAAAAGAGGCCTAAGAACTGAAACAAACCACACATGCATACAAATATTTATATATTACAAAAGATTGCTAAAAATCCCTTCATTTGAACATCTTAATATTGTGTCTAAGTGTGATTTTTTTGTTTGTTTGTTTCTGTTTTCTAGCTCTTGCTACACAGCATTAGTAGAACATTAACATGGTGTGTTTTATTTTTCGCTTTCCACGGTCCAGCTATATTGCAAAATGGACATAGAGCATAAAAATAAAATAAACAATAAAAACTTGTTAGTGTTTATTTTATTTTTATGTTTGTTTTTTTCACCTAAACTGTGCACATCTTATAGTGCATCAGATAGCCTGAGGGGGTTGTCTGAAAACACAGATAGGTGATTTCTCCAGGTAGGTGAGCAGGAAACAAGACAGGAAAACAAGACCACAGCAGGCTATCACACACTGCTTTAGAGTGAAGTGCCACAGCACACACACACTGTAAGTAAGAGCACCGCCCTGACAGAGAAGGTAAATCTTCTTTCAGCCTCTGGTTGATCACCCTGCCAGCCTGTGGCTGCATTGCATCTCCTCACCATTACAGAGAAATATAACTCACGCGTGCAATAAATTTAAAATAAAACAAATTATCACGTTGTCTTTACTGACAGCACACATACTAAAATATGCAGAAATAACAAAGAAGTCATAACGCACCTTTTTTTCTTTTTTTTTTTTAAGACGATACTGTGGAAATGAAGAGCTAAGGGTCTGGACGCCGAGTGCTGAGGAAGCGTCAGCACAGATAACCTGAGGGTTGTTCTGAAGTTTCTGGTGCAGCAGACGATATGGTGATGGAGCAGACTTAATTCAAATGCTGGAAAGGTAGATCAGACAATTCACAGAAGGAAGGGCAGAGGTGAGTACCAACGAGGCTCGGCAAAGCAAAAGTTGATAGGGTAACGACACTGAGAGGGTGACACTGCAGGTAAGGGAGCTAAATAAAGAACACCACAGTGATGAAAGAAAAATTAATGCACAGAGAGACTTTTGTTCGTGTCTTTTTAAGCGTACTGAAAGCAATGCTCTGTATGTGGGTAATAGTGGCTGGGTGCAGATTTAGAAAAATATGATGGTTTTCTACAAACACGAGTCTCAGTATATTAAAGTAGTGGAGTCTGAATTTATATATGTCCATTCTTGCTGATATTGGCTAGTATTGTCACCAATGTGACACAGAAGTGTGTAGTAGCAATTCATTTGCTCAGCTGCATTTACTTGAATAACTGTTTGTTGTACTTAAGATATAAATGTTTTACTTTATTCTGTTAGCCTAAGGTTGTTTATTGGAACCATTTGATTCAGTGCACATCTAGTTCTATGTTTTCTCTCTGTGTGTTCTGCCCAGTCATAGTAGATTCAACAGCCAATCACACTGGAAGGTCATTGTTGTTTTCTCTCCAGCCTACACCAGTGACAACATAATGCACTGCTGTCGCTGTTTACAAAAAATCTGGACACTTCAGTTCAACACAGAGTACTAATAATAGCTTTAATGTACAGTATGTGCTGCTTCTCAGAACAAGTAGCAATACACTTAACGTGTAAATTTTAAAAAAAAGGAAGCAGCAGTTATGATAATATGCAATGAAAGATGAAACAGAAAAATAATCAAACAAGACATAAAATGCAAAATATTAAAAACTGTAAAGTGGGTTTTTTAAAATTTGACTCAAAATGAGACAGTTTATTAGTTTCCCTGATCTCCTCTTGCAGGTCATTTTACAACTGACCTGCATAAGTCAGGCAACCACATCTGACTTATGCAGTCAGTGCATAAGTCGGGCATGGATTTATCAGCATGGCATCCTGCCAAGACTTCTCTAGCCACTGCTGATATATGAAGTTCTAATAACCACTGCAATTCCCCTGCAAGTAGCTAGGCCTACGAAAGAATCTAAGCAGCACTGGATTTTTTTGGGGCACACCAACAGCTTGCAGCTTTCTTTCACTGGCTTGACAGAGGAATTGAAGGTCATGCATGTCATTTAGCCAATCCCTTATACAGAGACTCATCAAAGTTTCCTCTGCAGAAGCTAAATTTTGAACTTGGAGGAAGTAGTGGGCAGACAGTGCAGTGAAGCAGGCAGAATCGGGGTTGAGACAGAGCATTCTGGTAGTTCTGGAAGATAAATGCTACAATAGGACACCGGCTATATACAAGCAGAGAGGTTGGACTAATTGGTTGAGCCATAGTGCAGGTCACCACTTAAGATCAGCCTCACCAGGGTTGCCTGAGTTATCTAAGCTCTCAAAATACTAAATGGCCCTGAGTTTGTCACTGATTATGTGCAAGTTGCACCATCCGGACTGTTGAGAAACTTGCTGCAACCCGAGTACTTACTTTGGCAAGGATTTTTACTTATATGTAAATTGTCAAAAGTTGTCAAAAAGCAATTATGTTTTTACTTGAGTAAAGCTGGCAACTGCAGCCATCTCTGCATGCATCCTTCACAGGGCAAAATAGCCTTTAAATTTTAATAAAATGTCATGCAATTATGTCGAAATTCAAAGATCTCATTCAAAATCTTCGGCATGAAGGAAAACCTGCCAAAGGGATATGCTAAGTAAATAGCAGCAAACATCTGGCTCTCTAATTTTAATTAGTCCAGGCTTATAACCGGGCTTTGCTCTGTGTTGTCTCAGGTAATTTTCTTTCTAAAATTTCTTGTTAAAAATAGCCAAGAAATGCCTTGGATGAGAAAAAAAATAAGTTTTATTGTGGAGAGATTCAGTTTTGAAACGTGGAGAAGACAACAGGTAGTGTTTGATACAAAGTCACAGTTTTAAACAAGTTCTAAACTTTGCCTTCGATCATAAATTATTTTCTCCTATGATTCAAACAATATGTGGCATCATACCATTTAAAATTCAGCTTCATTTCAATCACTGTTTTACAAAATCATGTGGCAACATAAAGGCTGCCTTTAGCAGGCTCTGCTCCAGCTGTTAAATCTCCGCTGGAATGACAACTTTAGCTGAGAAACAGTTGCAGACAGGAATACATTTAACTTGGCACCAGTGACTACAAGTTTATTTCCTTTTTCCAGTGAAGATTTCAAATGATTTTTTTTCTGAGGAAAAACTCACATTTGACATTTGACAGTGCACGAGCTTCAATTTGTACACATTCCGTATGGTTTTTGCCATCAATTAAGTATCACATGTTGAGATGCCTTGCATAATCCTACCTTTGTGGCCCTGTAGGAAATCTCCTGATAATGCATTTGTGTTATATTGTCAGAAACAGAAAGACATTTTTATAAGCATATGCACCAATTACAAATTCCATTAATATCTGTCACATTCTGTCATAAATCATACAACTGCACAGCTACTCTCACTGTAATTATTGTAAAGCAAGAAGCAGAAGTCCATGATTAGGTTTAGTCATTATTTCCCTCCATGTGATTAATCTCAGCTTTGAAATAATAAATGGGGAAAATGAACCAGTACTATGTCGATGTGTTTGTAATTGTGAATTTGAGCATGACATACAATTAAGTCGCTGAAATCTGTTTCTGACAGCCTCTCCTCTCCTCTTTCTCTCTGTGACAAATGCAACAATCAATGCTTTGTCATGTTTTTGTTTGTATCAGAGCATCTAAAAATATCATGAAACCTACAAATGTCAGATTGAAAACTATTTACGTGTCTCTGTTCACTCAAACGTCTTCATTTCTCTCCTTACAAAGTGGCAGAAAGAACACTTAGAAGATGCATTAATTTTTTTTTTTTATATTAAGAAATTTCCACCACATTTTCCCAGTGCTGAATAGACGCAGTGCTTGTAATATTATCCGTAGTTTATCCTCATAATTATTCGCTCCATCAGAGGACAGTTTTATCTCCATCCAGACTACAAGTTTAGATGCATGCATATCATCTCAATTCCCTGCTTTGTTTAAACTCTCATCAAAGCAATTCTTTCACTTCTTGCTGAATTTATACACGCTTTAGTGAATCATATGTGCTCCAGTCTTTGCCTTCAAGCTTCAGCAAGCAGCTTGTATCTTAAATACTAATTGTTAAAGGTTCACATTCCTGCCACTTAGTACTAGGAAATCTCATCTGGATGTAAATATAATAGTTTATGAACACTGTTCACCACAGGTCCTAATTCAAAATCAAAATGTGGATTTCTCATGATTGCCAATGGTTCTATACTTTAAAATTATCGATCGCTCTGTTCAGCAATTTTTCTTCATTATGGGAACAATTAGATTTACCAAGGCTGCATATATGAGATTCAAAAATATCCCTAACCTTCCACTATAACGTGTTTTGCTCCTTCCTATGTATGAATTGGCTCCAAGACAATGCTGACTAATGTTTTCTGGCATACTGTGTTTTAGGGAAATCAATTTTTCCACAATAACTCGGCCAGGCAAGAATCTGCCCTGTGGAATGAAGGAAAGCATATTACTCCTAATGCAAACCCTATTATCAAAGACACACAGTCATACATTATTTAGTGAATGCCAGTTTCACAAGGCTGGTTCAAAAACAAACATGAATTATTCATCCATACCCAGATTTTTGTGGTTTTCCAAATCTAATTAATATTAAGAACAATCAGCTCACTGCAAATCAAACACAATAACCCCCCCCCCACCCCTTAATGCAGGGAAGTTTATGAGGAAGAAGACAATGATAAAA
>VOQJ01017359.1:0-21594 GCA_015052665.1 Apistogramma diplotaenia | reverse complement strand
TGGAGAAACCATTATCAAGTCTTTTATTTCTTTTCTTTCTTTTTTTTTTTTTGAACAGAACTCTTAATTTATTAATGAGAGAATGCAATTAGCTGCATACTGGCACACAGACAACACTGCTTTGAGTGCTCAGCAAGTGAGGAGAGAAAACAAAGCGTGAAAACACTCGCACAAACACATTTCTGGCACGCAGCGTCAAACGCGCCAAAGAACACACAAGCAGGGGTGTTGATTGGCACACAAACACCTCGCGAGTGCGACCATCCTGGGCACATCGTTGGATGTGCCCATCACAACCATGGGCTGATCAGTCTGATCGCACTCATCAGATTATTTGTTTATTGTTTCAGACTGTTTCACTAAGCGGATTCTCACGTCCACATGCCGATAACGCAAGGCTTTGTTCCCAGGAAGGGGAAAGATTTTGTTTTCAGTGTGCATGTAGACCCAAAATCCTACTCCTCATGCTGAACAACCCTTGGAAAACATTTGAAACATCCTGCACACTCACAGGTAGCAAAGACTGAGCAGTTTGTGAGATGAAAAAACAATTCATATCACCTGTGCTAAGCTTTTATTGCATTTCTCCTTCTTACCCTTGGGCTGCCTCTGTTCATGAAACACCACCAGGTCCAGGGGGTTGTTAAGGTCCTCCGCGACCTTGGACACATCATCTCCCGTCAGTCGGTTGGCGCTGTATATCGCTTCGTCTTCCAAGTCTGTCCAATATATGCGATCCTGGGTTTAAACAAAGGAAGGTGAGGTTGAAAAATACATAAATAAATACAAACCCCTAAATCTGCATCAGTTAATCCACCTGATAATGCAGTAAAGAAAGATTCATGTCTGCCACTTGTTGCAATTGCAGACTAAATTACTGATTCCTCTGTACCATTTGAAACTGGACAACCAAAGATGCCAACTACAGGAGAAACCATGTATCAAAACAGCATCATCTGCATACAACTTTTTTTGCGAACACCATTTGTCTCTGTGTGGAAACCCTGCACTGATATCGATTGTATTCACTGGTAATTAAAAACTGTTTGCTGCAAAGAGCACACTGACCTTGAGTGCAAAGCTGCTATTGGGGTAAAAGTGCAAGTCCAAATTTCTGTGATTCGTTTCTTCCAGATATCAGTATATTTAGCGTTGTGATTCATTAGCGTCTCTCGGGTCAAGTAAACACGCTACTTCACAGTCTTCTAGCAGCCTTAGCCTCCAGCACTCATCAGAACAGGTATTTAAGACTGAAGATTGCAATAATAAAAAGAGACATTATTCCATTTTTCTGGTGAAGAAAGCCCAGGTGGCATTCTGTGCCAATTTCTATTTTTAACCATCCTTATTATAACGGCTGCTTAACAAATTTAATGAGACAGAAGAGATGCAGCATCTCTTGGAGAGGGTTTAGTTAAAGTAACCCACCTTCTCGGTGCTCACTGGATAAACAGTGTTTACTTCAAAAAGCAGCAAAAACACAGATTTAGCTCTGAAAGGAAGTTGCACGCTTAAGGAAAAAAGTGAAAAAATCAAAACAAAAAACAGGTGGTTAGCTGTGGAAAAAAAAATTGTTCTGACTCAGTTTAAGCGTTGGTGCCAAAGCAGAAGGTAGTGACAGTGTGTACAGTGTCTCTGTAGTCCTAGCAATGCTTCTTTCTCAATTTCTCTTCCCCTCTCTCACACCTCCTCATTATTCTCTTTAATGGCACTACACGATAAAAAGGATGCACTGCACAAGTGCTCGCGGCACTTGGTTTCCATAGCAACCGCACACAGCTTTGTCCATGCAGGCACACATCAATTAAGAAAAAGGAAAAAAAAAAACAGCAAACGACTGCACAAGAAAACGCAGGCATGCTGGGATCACAGGGAGCTCAATGAAACAATGAAGAGACAATTTAGAAGGTGAGCGCGAGACAGAGACACGAATCAGGCTAAAGGCTAAAGCGAGTCTGCCTCTGCCTCTCTGTGCGGGTTCCTATCATTTTTTTGTCATTACACAGAGGATGCTTTTTATCATCTTTTTAAAGGCAAAAACCTGCAGGGGTCCAGCAGCAAATCTGCTCGGCGTGCAGGTATGTGCGTCCGTGTGTGTGGTTTAGTCACGACAGCCATCCTCGCTTTCCATTTTGCGCTGCAAAACTTATCAGCGAAACTTAACCTTTCTCTCACCTTCTCTGTTTCCATCTCTCAGAGAGCTCTCTATCACACAATCTCACCCTCGCTCAGATTCAGATAACCTTTACTCACATGACAGTAGTTCTGAAACAATAAAAGACAAATATCACCCATGCCGATAAAACACTACTCAAATCTATTATTCCATCTCTTCTTTTGCTCCCCCCCCCCTTCTCTCCGCAGATGTCGTTCTCGATTTCGATCTCAGCAGTCAGTCTCTGACATTGTTTTCCCCTTTTAGCTTCTCCACTGTCAATCTTTCCGCACGTCACTTATGACCTTGAAGCTTCAAACAGCAGTGCAAACCTGAGAAGGGCAATGCTCTCCACTGCAGGATCAAGGTAGATCTTTCATGTTTTGAAGAATGGGGCAAAACTTATACCCAAGCACAGACAAAGCTGCTCCCATGAACGCATGGCGCCGCATCACATCAGTCAGAAGTGAGACTCCTGGGGGATTGGGAGCGGAGGGGTGATGAGAGCACGTCTAAATTGATATGGTGTCATTTTTTTTGAGTCTAGGGAAAGGAGCCCTTTATGATTTTTGCCATGATTGCATCCCCGAAGAATGCGCGTCGGGACTGTGTGACACATCTGCCTGATGAGCTTCAAGGTGCCTCCTGCGTACCTGGATGTCATGCATGAAAACTACAAACGAAAGCTTAACCCACTCAACATTTGAAGCTTTTGATTTTTAGTGGTTTGATCTGTATTCTTTGGCATAAGAATGAGCCAAGCTTTGAAATAATAATGCGGACTTTCTGGTAAATCAGTTAATCTCTTAAGAATTTTGATTTCTTTCATGTACATGTTACACTGTTTCTAGTTATTTTAGCCAATGTGGACAGAGAGGGCCTGACTGACAACTTTTGTCACTTTTTTATTTTGATAAATGATTTCCTCTGCTCCTTACTATATTACTCCAGCCTCTATTTCTTTCAATCACCCCTCCTCTGCCCTCCTTTTTGTCAAACCCATCCCACCTTCTCGTCTACCCCCTCTTGTCGAGAGCTAGAAAAGAGAAAACATTACTCTCTGTAAGCCTCTGAGATCTACATTTCCTCGGGGCTCGGCGCGTAGGCAGGCGGTCGACACTAACTGGTGGGGTTTACATGTGTGCGTCTGTTCAGGCTTTGATACCGAAGCCCTGTGTCTTTCTCTGCAGCACTGAGAAAACCATTCGTACATCAGAACGAAGTCTGCAGATGACACGCTGAAGTGTAATGACTTGTAGCGTTCACTGAATCGCTCAGGAAAACGAGGGGCTTGAATAAGCCCTACACCGCACGTTAGAATTCACATTTTTGACAAATCATATCTTACATGCTCAGAAGAGCTGCGATATGAAAGAAATGGATGCTTAAGGGCGGTGCTTTCTTTTAAATGCTTGTGCAGAATTAAATGCGACTGAAAGAAAGATTTGCACAAGTCCTCACAACAATTCCACTTCACAGTAACTTCACAAAGTTTTAGCTGTGCTCCCACTCATCGTGTTATCGTGTTATTGTCTAAATCCAAACTGCAGATTAACAGTAACCATATCGTCTGTTTTCAGTCAAAGCACAGGAACACCTACAGTAATGTTGAAGCTATTTAAACTATCATTACTTAAGTGAGTGCTCTCCTTGTTACTGAGGCTCCAATCTTCCATTCATCCAGTTCAGACAAACCTTTTTCTTGTCATGTGTTTGGAATCACTGTCTTCTGGCAGCCAAGCATCTTCTCACTGAGCGTCTGACCATTCAGCATAAACGTGGCTACAAACTTGCATTCGAGGTCCATTTACAAATGCCATTCCTCCTACACTATTCTCATTCATTCAAATCCTACAGCGGTACGGTACACTGAATTTAATAAGACACTGTGCCTTGTGTCACGTTTGCAGGACGGGTACTGTGCATTCTGTGATTGCACCCTGCATCCTTTACCTCCTTACTGATGCTTCAAGTGTGCTTCCTCTTCCGTTCAGAAGCCTAGAGATGCTCTTTTATCCTATCCCATCTTTATGAAGTGTCACAGCTGGTGCCTTACTTGTTCACGCACTTCCTTGAAGCCGGAATGAATTAAATGATCAAGAAGGTTTAGTATTTTACTTCAAAACTTGAACCAGGGAACTCCGAAATAACCAACTCTCCCCCTTATCGGCCTGTAGGCACCAGGATATCCTCCTGTGCCGCTAATTTGGTCTATATCATAACCAGAACAGTAGAAAGACCAGAAGAGCTGAGGGCTATTAATCTCCTAGGGTGAACTTTCACTGCTGCTTGAAACATTGGTTTTCTTTCTTACTCTTTTACACACACACACACACACACACACACACACACACACACACACACACACACACACACACACACACACACACACACACACACACACACACACACGTGTGCATGCTCTCAGCTGGACATGATGGATGTCCCTTTTTCCCTTTGCTTGCTTCCCATCATCACAGTGTGCGCAGCAAAGAGGAGTATGGAGCAAAACACTACTTACTAATCACATTTTCACCTACCACTTTCTCCACCTTCATCCCTGCTCTGCTCTCCTCCAGGTTCTGTTTTCCATCTTCCACAGCATCTACGCTTGATGGGGCCTAACATACTGATTCACTCCCACCTCAATAAATACACCCAAATTAGTTTTATTGATTGATGTACTCTACTGTGACTCTGCACTCGTCAGCAAGTAAACAACAATTCCTTCTCGGGATTTATCCTGCTTCTATACTTTTATAACGTCTCCATTTCTTTGCAGTCAGTCTCTCAGTCTGTCAGTCCTTTCTCCTCCACCGACTCATCTCTCCTCCTTAAGTTCCCGCATTTCTTTTTACTGCGCAACCACTAGTAAATTCTGAAAATATGTGTTAAGTCTGTCAGTAGTTTTGGGCCTCCATTTCCGATGAGGACCGAGTATAGTTATAAATGGCATCAAAAATTGTGTGCTAGAAAAACTCATCCCACTGCTCTTGGAAAGTCTAGAAACACACAGTCATGATGGGAATCAACAAACAAGATAACAAGAGTGCCACTTGCAAGGCGGAGATAACTGAGCCGAGACCCTTTTTGTGTGTGCATTTACATATATTTTGGAAGTCAAATAACAACTTCTTCACCTCGTTTTCCTTTCAGGTAAAGACTTCCCATTAACTCTGCCAGGAAATACAGAAATAAACTAAATGTGCTGTGTGTATATCCATCCCTAATATAGCTCAGGACTTTCCAGCTTTATTTTAAGCTACACAAACAAGACGGTTTTAAATGAATTTTACTGTCACGACAAAATTAGGGCATAATTTAAGACATTAAATCTAACCAGGGAAATCAGCCAAGATAGAAAACCTAGTGCTGAGAATATACATTCCACTTTGTTAGGTACACCTTTTCTAATGTTCATGAATTTAAATGCCTAAGCAACCAATCACACGGCAGCAACTCAGTGCATTTAGACATGGTCAAGACACCCTGCTGAAGTTCAAACTGAGCAGAATGGGGAAGAAAGGTGGTTTAAAAGGGTTTGAAAGTTGTGGTGTAATATATTTTTTTGGCACACCTTGAGCCACTTACTACCCAACGAGAATCATTTTTAAGCTGCAGTCTATCCGAGTATTGTTGCATCCTTAATGACCACAGCGGATCCATCTTCTGGTGGCTGCTTCCAGCAGGACCGCGTCTAAAAGTCCAGATAATCTGAAACTGGTTTCTTGAACATGACAATGAGCTCACTGTACTCAAATGGCCTCCACTTTTACCAGATCTCAATCCAACAGAGCACCTCTGAAACGCGGTCGAATGGGAAAGTCACATTGTGGATGTGCAGCTGAGAAATCTGCAGCAACTGTGTGATGCTGTCACGTGAATATGGTCCCGAATCTCTGAGGAAGGGTTCAAGCATCTTATTGAAGGTATGCTATGAAGAATTAAGGCAGCATTGAAGGCCAAAGACAGTCCAACACACTACTAGCAAGGTGCACCTTATTAATAGAAATGATAGCTAAACAGCATCTCTTTTACCTCAAAGACAGTGAGGGCGAAGGGGTGGCCTAGGTGGTGATGCGAAGACAGCAGCACTTTACGGTTGTCACCATTGAAATCCACACTGGACAGCAGGTGCAGCTTGGAGTCAACCCAGTAAAGCCGCCTGTTGGACAAGTCTGAGAAAATGCAGGAGGAAGAACGAGTGAGAGCGAGAACAAAACCAAGTGGGGGAGGGGGGAGGGGGAGGGCAGGGGAGAAGGTGAATTGAGAGAGAGAGGTCACTCAGAGAGAAAAGGCCTAGGGTGAGAGGTATATGGATGTAATGGCCCAGCAGCTACACCATCAATCTTCTGTGACTTGACGGCCGAGGCCCCGCACCGAGAAAACACAGATGTGATTGTAATATTGCCGCTTGACTTCTTTGCTGGGGAAAATATATGCGCCCTTGAACAGATTCATTAGTCTTGCTGGACCTATTTTAAAGGCAAACTTTGCTGTTTTGCAAATGTGTAACTCGCCACATTTCGGCCCCCCAGTGCTGTTTTACACGAGGCCGGAATTGTTTTTGTGCACTTGCTGCAGGCTGCGAGGTGGTGTGAAGGTTTCAACACTGCACTGAACAGCAGAGGAAAGACTCCCAGTGTCACTCTTCTTTCCCCCAGACTCAGAGGGAAGTTCCTTTACACATCTTTCCATTAAAATGAGGCAAATGCACATTTACTTCTGCTTAAAACTTCCAGAATATTCACCTCTCCCGACTCAACCGCCTGCACTGCTCGGTGGCCCGTATGAAATCAATGACCGGGGGAAAACAATTCACCCCTTCTCCCACAGCCGCCTGCCACTAAACTCTTTCATTCGCCTTATTCCCAAAAAATAATTTGTTTTCATACAGATGCAGCGACACCTCAATTCCACAGAGTGTGGCGACCGTGCGCTTCTATTTCTCCTCAGGCAAGGGCAGCTGAGAGGAATTGGCTGGGGTTTTGGAGGGAGTTGAAAGGGATGAGGGGAGGTATCGACAGCTCAGAGCGTCTGGCTTATTAATTCGGAGGCTCATACTCACCGGCTTGATTGATGAGAGCCCGACACAAACTGAGGTATATAACAATAAGAGCTACTTGGGTTTCAGCAACTCTAGACTATTTTCTTCTCTCAACTTGTGCTGTTTGTCTTTCTGTTTTTCTCCATTTGTTGTCTTTTCCTTGGTGTGGAATTCTCTCGAGCCACTTTTTTTTTCCAGCATAATAACTTTTTTTTTAATAGAAATAAAACTGCTGTCAGAGCTGATTGATTTTTCTGTCTGTGCATCATCTCCTAGCTTTTCTTCCTTCTTCAATGAGCTCTGCGTGTTCAAAGCTACGTGTTTTTCCTTACCTAGAGTTATTCCATTGGGCCACTCAATGTGTTCAGACACCAGAATTTGCCTGTCCACTCCATTCATCCCAGCCTTCTCGATTTTGGCCTGACCTCCCCAGTCTGACCAGTACATAAACCTGTGGGAAGATACACAAGTTAGATTAAAACGAACCTGCAACCTCAGACTGAAGTCAGTGGGAAAACGGCTTTCTGATCTGTGTAAACACTTTCCTGTTGAGTTCATGCAGTTATTCAGCAGACTAGTCTATTTTGCCATTTTCCCAGATAGCTTGTATGCATTCCTGACAATACTGAAGTATGCTCTTAATGAGACGATGGATGATGTCCTCCCAGATCTGGATCAGGGCATCACTGAGCTCCTGGACAGTGTGAGGTGCAACCTGGCAGCACTGGATGAATCAAAACATAATGTCCCAGGCGAGCGTGGTGGGCCTGCCGATTCTGGCATTCTATGGCAAATGCCAATTGATTGGTTAAAACACTCTTAACTGACAGAATCAACTGTCCTATGTTGCACAATGCCTGCAGCCATCTTCTGTCTCATTTTCTAGTGAAACAGGCATTAAAAGGAAAGCACTGTGCAAAACAGCAGGTACTGGAAACTTGGACCACTTGTGAATGTGTGTGTGTGTGTGTGTGTCCATGAGAAGCCTGTGAAAGCTTGGCTTCATTTGCATGGATTTCATGCTAGTCGAGCTTTGTAGAGCTGTGAAAAGATGTCTTTGGGGAACTCGCGGCACCCGAGACAAATGGAAAGAGTTAGAAATAGATCATCTCCAGATAATTGATAGTTGTTAAACTGCTTAATCTAACAGATGGGCCCTGACACCACAAATAGTCTTCCTTTGGTCTAAAGTAATATTTTTTTCTACACGGAACCTATTTGCACTATAATGACGTTGGCTTTTCCACACATAATGACAGCGAGGACCTCTTACTCTCTCTCCTTCTTTTGCTGTCCATCTGTTCCAACCCCCCCCCGTTTATCCTAAAACTTCTCCAACTCACCCTTGGTGCGGATCCACTGCGATGGCCCGCGGCTCGCTGAGCTCAGTGGTTATGAGCAGTTTTCTCTTCCTCCCGTCTCCTGTGGCGACAGATATGCTCTTGTTGCCCGAGTCAGTCCAGTAGATGTTCTTGTGGACCCAGTCGACAGCCAGGCCCTCTGGGGAGTGGAGTGAATCGATGAGCGTCATCTGCTGTGACGAGTCACTGGCCTTGTTGATGTAAGCACTGGTGGGCGGTAGAAAAGAAGTGTTTCAGTGAGTAATTTGGGAAATATAATAGAATAATCCACCACAAAGGTGCCGCGCTGATAAATTTACAACTGTCTGGCTTCCTTGGGAGGACTGACTTGATTTTGAGTGGCTTAGAAATCTTGTGGGGAACAGATTCTTCACTCTATTCAGGTGTGAGGGGCACCCAATCCTGACACCTTTATAACAACTTCAGCCCCTCGTACCAAACACCACCACCCAGGGAGAATGAGCCTGTCTTTATCCATCAGCACCAAATCCCTTTATCTCCTTCTTAGCTGTGTGTCCCGTTTCTTGTCTTCAGTTTCTTTGATTTTCCTCCTGCTTCCACTTACTCCGTCAATTCCTCTGTCCTCACTCCCCACTGGCATTTCCTTCACTGGCGAAAAGTGTTAAAACTTAATAGATTATTGCCTCGACAACAAAAGAGTGGGAAAGCGAGACAGAACAAATAATCCTTGTTAAAAGGTTGGGAAAAGCGATGTCCCAATTTACACACTGGCTTCACATTTCAGCAACATCTACAGGAGTGATGAGGAGACGGGAGGTGCATTTTAACTAAAGAAGAAGGTAGTTAGAGCGAGGGATGAGGCGGAGACAGATGACACTCCGACTTGGAAGTAGACTGTGTTGCTAATTGACTATTACTTTTTGCCAACCCAAACATCTTCATCCTTGTAGGCAGGCGATGGTGCTACTGTGTGAGAGTGATAGATAATCTATGCGTTCTCACGAGTGCCTCAGGGTTTATAACATGGATCCAACACCTGTTTCACCCTGGGGAGTAAATTCAAACGAAGGCTTGAACGGACATGAAGGAAAACCCTCGTGTTATTGATGCAGCAGTAGACTATAGAACTGTAGATCAGAAAACGAAAAATGTTGATGTAAAATGTACAAGATGCTTTCAATGACAAAAAAACAACCTGTCAGTGTTTCGTCTCAGCCTCCTGCCAGTAGAAGCACAGGTTCACAGGAGTCATTGACCATCATTCATGCAAATTTGGTATGAATCAGACTACTGGTTTTACTCTAATATTGTTAGCAAAAGAAAAACCCAGACAAACATACCAAATCAGCACCCTCTGGGGTGGGGTAATAACCTGGTTGCATAAACGTGCATACCTTTAAACTCATACAGTATATTGTTAAAGCACCTTTTTGATTGTGTTACAGCATTCAGTCTTTTGGAGTGGGAGTCTGTCTGCATGGCATATCTTGACCTTTTTTTGCAGGTCAGATGCTCCCGTGTACAGCTTTCTTTAGGTCACTCCACATATTTCCATTTGGACTCAGGCCATTTCAAAACTGTGATCTTCTTCAGGTGAAGCCATTCTTTTGCTGGTTTGGTCACTGCTCATTTAGCAGTCGCCTATTTAGAATGTCACAAAGCCCTAAAACTTTGACAGGACATTTTATATCCACTTTATATTCCTTTACACACAGTAACTCACTACGTCCTTAATTTTAGTTAGAAAATCTTTATGCCGACTAGGAGGAACAGGTTGGAGGGCTGAACAAAGGCTTCATGCACAGTGAAGAATAAGATGGAGACGGATGAGTCCAAGTCAGCTGAGCAGATTGCATGTTTAATTGGTTGAACCATTGTTTGCAGCAGACATCTCCATCACGGGGAGAAGCTAACAAGTCATCGACCCGTGGCGTGCTAATCACTATGAATTAGTGTGGAAAACCACATTATCGCAGTGAGGGCGAATCAGGAGAATGCGCTTTAATAAGCTCAGCCATTGGATAAAATACACCTTATCAGAGGAACAAAAGGTCCTCACTGGAAAGTAAGATGGCCGAGTAGGAGGTGCGATCAGTCGTTCCATCAGATGTGTGTTTATATTGGAGTTTTCTTGTGTTTCTTTCTGCTGATAAGCTCTGATTTTAAACCCTACAACTCTAGCTGCTTGCCACTTAAAGTAACTTTTGATATGCGAGTTTATTTACGGCACTGAAAAACAGACTTCAATGTGAAAAATGACTTCATTTGTCCTTTCTCTGTCACAAGCCCTTGACTGTGCTACCCAGTTTGTGTGGGAGAGTGTCTGTGTGTGTGAATATGTGTGTATGCAGATGAATAATGGTGGTGATTATTGAGGCAGTGAAATTAGTGAGAGCATATGGCTCAGCTGAGATGATAGAAAACCCCTCCCACAACCTGTCAGCCATCAGGGTGAAACAAACACACACACACACAAATGTATGTAGAAAGCAACGATATGTGCGTGCACAGACTCACACAGTGTGTGTGTGTGTGTGTGTGTGTGTGAAGGACAAACAGGTGTGTCTGCCTCAGCACCAGAAGGTATGACAGGTTGAAGTAGAGAAGATGGATGGATAGAGGAGAAGGATAATGACATGTTGGCTGATGAATGACGAAAGAGTTATCTAAACTTCGAAGGTCCTGCACTCTGCCTTTATAGAAAGCAAACCATTATAACAGGTCCTCATCTTGAAGTATTGAAATATACTATTATGGATCATTTTTCTGTCGATTAAATAAATGATCCAGCAAAATCCAGCTGATTAGCGATGCAGCGATGTCTTATTCATTTTTCACGTCTCTGCAGCAGAATTTGAAGGAACTGAAATAAAACAATCAAGCAAATGGCACATATATGTGTGTGTGTGTGTGTGTGTGTGTGTGTACCTGTATATTTTGCGGTGATAGAGATCACACCAGAACATCTTGTTGGTGGACACGTCCACATCCAGGGCCACAGCATTCTTCAGTGTAGGGACCACTTGTGTATATTCACTCTTCAGCAGGTGAATGCGACGAATTTCATGACGGTTCGTGAACAGCAGGTACGGACTCTTTCCTGGTGGAAAGGAGAAGATATTTATGTTACGATCATGTCTGAGCTAAATAGCTTCACCTTTACTTACATGAAACAGCTACACGGAGAGGTTATGTAGCTCAGGAGCCCCGTAACCCACTAATGAGAGTCCAGCAGAGGGGCTGCATCTATTTCAACCTACTGTACCACATATGGGCCATCTGAACTGGCTTTAGTTCGTGTGACAGAGAAACATTTGCTACTTATGCAAAATACACCTTAAACCTGTACATGAAAGCTGAACTTGTGACTCTGTACCATCATATACCATTCTGCACCAATGTCCCATCCACACTGTTCCTGAGGGTGTTACAGACAAGGTCACTGAGACTGTCGTGTTTATCACTGGCAGTTCAGTTTGATGTGTTTTAGTGCTGCCATGTGTTAGTAGGTCAACAAGATTCAGAAGCTTCACAAAGCAACTCCTCTCTTTGGATCCACTGGCCAGTAAATCTGAAATCCTGTCTAATGACCAGATACATGAAAAAGAAAAGACCTCTGGGAAAAAAAAACCCTAAGTACTCCACAGGATCCAGAGCCTTGTAGAACCACCTTATACAGCAATAATTTAAAGTAACTGAACAATTTTTGCACTCTTCTTTACAACACTGCTTCAGTTCATGGAGGTTTGGTGACATTCATTTATGCACAGCTCCGTTAAGGTCCCGCCTCAGCATTTAAACCAGGTTGAGGTCTCAACTTTGACATTTTGATACTTTCATTTTTCATCTTGCTGGTTTTCCCTGCATCATTGTCCTGAAGCATGACCCAATTTAGGCAAAGCTTTAGCTGTCGGACAGATGGCCTCATATTGACTCTAGAAGACTTTGGTATGCTCCAGTTGGTATGAGCTGTTTGTGTGCTGCTGCGTTTGGTTTTTGCCAAACATGGTGCATTGTGACCAAACGCCTCTATTTCGGTCTGGGCTGTCCAAAGGACATTGTTCCCGAAGTCTTGTGGTTTGCTCAGATGTAAAGCTATGCAGTTTTTACAGAGAAGAGGCTTTCAGCCGGAGATGTAGCTCTTGATCTATTCACCAGAATCAAACAGGGTGATCCACTGTTTCCCTGTGCTGTTCTTCACCAGTCTTTCTAATAACCTACATACTATTGTGTACAAAGAGACCATTGGCACTGCTGAGTGTTTAGTCTTATTCCCAACAGGGAACATAATGTAAGCCAACTGTACTCCTGTTTTGCATTTGCACTATTTAGGTCCTTAAAGCATGTATTTTTGATGATGTGAGCATAAATAATTTATCCAAACAACCCCTTTAAAACAAAAATGTCTCCCATCTACTCATAGGTTTTAGAACAGCATCATATTATTGAGTTGATTTTTCACACAATTATGCACACCAGGAAAGTAATACACGTCGTATGATGCAGTCTGAATGGAAAGCAGAAGCTGACTTAAAAAGAACACATCCATTAGAAGACTACGGTCTTAGAATATGCATGTAAGCGTGTGTCCTACCGCTGGGAGGAAAAAGTTACACTGCCTTTTGTGACTAAAGTGACCCAATACGAGCCATGACACTTTGCTCTATTTTTAGTGTAACGGTGAACTGCTGGGTTCTCTTGTTCAGGGGCATCGGGGATGTGCTGTTCGTTGGCACATTAGTTACCTGCTGGGGGACGCATTTCAGCAGACTGAAGGTGAGCATGGCTCGAGCATTTGAATAATGCTACCACAGGTGACAAGGTCAACTATAGTAGACAGAGATACCTTATTCTGTGCGCCGAGTCCTGAACTCTTATTACATTGCAACTAATAATACAAGAATGCTTCTTAATCTCAGCAGTCCTGCTTTGCCCTGGACTTCCCCCACGTGGTTCATTCGCTCCCACTACAGTTTCTAACTGCATTTCTCCATGTTTGCTTCTCTGTCCTGGCTGTCGTGTCATCTTCACTCCCCAGTGTCCAAAAAAAAGCAAAAGTCGCATGAAGCATCCAAACAAGACAGAAAGCTGGCCGACAGCAACATCCATGCGTGCGCGCAGACAGCACAAACTCGTACTTTCACACAGACTCAACCACGCTTTGGCAGGTTTCCTCAGCCCTGGTTTATTACAGGCCACTGCACAAGGAGAAAATATTATAGTTCTACTACTGCTAGGATCCAATCATTTTTCTCTTACCACTGGGTGTGTAATCATCAATTTCACCCGCTGAGAAAGAGAGAGAGACAAAGGAACATGCAGGTAAGTCTGACGAATGCAGGTACAGGCGTGATCATTAAGAGGATGTGATAAGGGAAGGAAGAAGCAAAAGGCATCAACAAATCAAGTGACAACATGTGAAAGTGGGAAAGAGAGAGAAAAGTGAAAGACAGGATGACAACGTGCGAACATTTTGAAGCCTGTATAATGATGACAGAGATGGCTCCAGTAGATCTTTCATCAGTCCCCCAGCCTCGCTTTTTCATGACAATATCCCTTATCCCTCATCAGTGTTGCTGCAGCATTATGTCCATCTTAACTTAATTAAAAAAAAATAGAACAAAAGAAGCTGAGCCACTGTTTTTCTACAGGCCCCAGCACTACAGATGTCATCAAAAAGTGCAAGATCATCTCTGCTCCAAGATACTGCAAAGCAGCGGTGAGCTATCTGAACAAGAACCCGTAAATATATTTGAATCTGTAATGCCCGTTCAGGGCCGCTCTGCCCCATCAGCCAATTAAGATAAAACTGCGAAATGATAAGTGCAGCTTGGGGAACGCTGCTCGGTACTGCAGGAGCCCTGATTTGATTTGCACCAAAGCAGGTGTTTGTGTAGTGAGCTACGCAAAGTAAGAGGAAAAAAAACAAAAAAAACAAAACAAAACAAATCCAAAGAAAAAAGACAGACAGAAAAGGTCAGAAATAATGGTGAGAAATTCTGCAGGCTGACAGGGATGTTTAGCTGCAGCCTTTGAGAACAGACCGGAGGAGGTAAATAGGATGATATGTCTGGAAGTAGGCGCGCACGTCAAGGACAGAAGTGCTTGTTAAGACTTACAAACCATGCTAGATAATGACGAACAGATGCGACAGCAGAGGACAGAAATGAGCTTACTATTGACAGTGGTGTCAAAAGTCGTTCAACTTTTCTGCCATTTGTCGTAGCGAAGCAGCTTATATAAGAACTTCATTATTTTTGTGGTGAAAGGCCACATGAGTCTATATCGTATAAATAAATCTCTCTGCATCTGTATTATAACAGTGTGAACACTCAAAGGCTTAATTTAAAGTAGTAGAATACAGATGATACCATGTGTTTTTGAATTTGAATTCTGGTTTTATTGGACCGGTTTCTCTGCACACAAACAGAATTCAATTCTAAGTAATATAATATTTCAAGCCTAAAAGCGCAAAGACACAACTACTGATGAGCTGTGACAGTATTCAGTGACATTTTTGGTCCCATGGCAAAATCTTTTGACAATGGGGGAAAATGTGACCAGTCCTTTAAACCCATTTTGAGAAGTGTGTACTCAAACTGTCAAGTAAGGCACAAATTGCTCCTAGCTCTGAGGTCAAGCCGGCAGCGCACTGTAGCCGAGGGAGACGACAAGACAGAAGAGAAGGAAACAAGGGAAGAGCAAAAGAACCCAACACTTTGGACCGAAGGCTGTTTGTAAAGTCCCTCTGCATCGTTGCTACAGCCTGTCCTGCACTCATCAGCCGGTTACCGTGTATACCCGCAACGTAGTCCCACTGCTCTGTGCCATCCTCGTCTTTGTACTCATTTGTATTTCTTTAAATTTCACTGATTTTTATGAAAGTATTTGTATTTTTTTTTTAACTGTCTACAAAATATCTTCAAACAGCCAATAAGGCAGGGTTAATTAATCTGAGGTCAATTTCATTCGTACAACTTTATATCTGCTAATCACGTGGTGACCTAAGCACTGACCTCCGGGACTGAAAATGAAGAGGAAATACTGAAGTCTACAGTTTGAGCCTCTTTGGTGGTCCAAAGGGCACGCCATCTGACCAATATTATGTTCTGCTGTGTGGTACAGCTGCTCTGAGAAGTTCACGTCTTTTCTGAGTGAAATTTTAGCATTTTATGACCATGTTACTTAGCCCTGATTAGCATGCGAATGTGTGTGGCGCCCTTTTAGTTTGTGCATCCAGCTGCATTAAGCATGCTACTGTTAGCTTAACACATCCCTATCTGGTCAGATTAATGGGTTCCGCCATATACCGTCGCACACAAACGACAGCCGGGAGTCGCATTGCAACTCTAGCCTGAGATTTTACTTTGAATTAGCGCCGCTGGTGTAACACTTGCATGTTACTCTGAAATGAATCTGCAGAGATAGAAAGAATATTATAGGATTATAATGAAATGCACTTACTGTACACTGAACACAGCGCAGAGGTTTCACTCGGCTTTGAATCGCTGTTTTCACAAGTGTCTGCATGCGCTCAACTTGCAGCAATAGCATATCTAGAAATGGACTTGTGCGCAACTTTTAATAACTTTCAGATGATGCGAATGTGCTTCTGAACTCCAATATGTGCAGATGATATTGGCACTAGGCACGTTTCCCATCTCAGTCAGGGGAATTGCATCTGTGTACAACCTGTGACGTGACCCCTCACAATAACTACTTATGCGTTTGTGTGCGCAGCATCTGAGGTGTACACGCATGTTGATTTCTGTTGCTCGTGAACTCATTTCTAGTCACATTTGTGTGTGTGTGTGTGTGTGTGTGTGTGTGTGTGTGTGTGTGTGTGTGTGTGTGTGTGTGTGTGGAAATGAGTTCATGAGCTTCATTAAATCCACATTCCCTCAGCTTCCCAAAGCAGGCATCTCTGCATTTATGGTCCCAACCCTGTTTGTTCCTCTGAATAAACAAACCTTGGACTTAAACAGGAACACACGAACATCTGAGACGCTTGTTTTCTTCACGTCTGTCTCCTCGTGGCAATGCTGTGTCACGATGAACAGCATGGATACATGAGCAGGGAAATAAGTAATATAGCGCTTATCCAGCTATCTCATTTCTTTGCTGCTTTTCCATGCTGCCAACTAATATATGGTTTGGCCTCTGACAGGGTCTGTTTGTGCTGCCTAACAGTAATAAAGATTCACACGCAGAGACACAAAGCAATCAATGGTGGTTTTTATGCCATTTAGCTTAGAAGTGAAGGTCTGTTTTCCGCTTTAAGCACTCTCATTACCAGACCAGTTTACCCTGTAATGACTTAACCTCAGACCATAATTACTAACTACACTCTTTCCTCTCTTGCCGAAAACTCATTTGCTGTGTAAGTCAATCAGTTAAAAGTTCCATTCTCATCGTATGCATACAGGCAGTAGAAATGAATTGACAACAAAACCTAAACCCTTTTATGCCTTAAAATGGTTTTGATGCAACGCTACATCTTCAGCTCCTTTAGTGTTTGTGGACATGCAGCTCTTCACCTCTGTTTGTGCACGTCCCTCGACTTCAGCACACATGCTCGCCTTAAGTTCTGTGCAAAAGTCATCATCTCGACACACTGGCAGGTCGCAGCATCGGACTAGTTCTGCTGTGTCTCATCCATACGTGTTTGAGCTGTTGACTGATTTCAGAGAAGTGGGAAAAAGAGAAGCCTCGAGTCCGTGTATCGGAATGGTTACATAGGGAACTCTACAATGTCAGACCTCTAATGGAAACAGATGAGTCTTTGGCTTGACTTTGTCTTCAAACGGATCGTAATGACTTTCTATAATTAGATAAATGTTGTTCTGGTTTGTGCAGCTAGGCCGGTCAGCTATTGTGTTGACTGCTTATTTCACTGACATGTCTTCTAGCACAGAAACAACACACCACATGGACACGTCAGTAAGGTTAAAAACTAAACGATGCACTGCTGTGCATTCTCGTCCGCCAGTCCCCGTACTTTTAGGAGGGAAATGAAATATATATAAATAAACATTATCTGCAGGTGCTTAAATTGTTGCTAACCACAGTATCGTTATCGGTAAAGCCAGCTGTAACGTACTGAAAACTGTTGGCGCTGATTAGAAAGGACCAAGAACCCAAATGGTGCTTTCAAAGGGAGTCTCAGGTGTAACTAACAGGCTAAAGTGCAGCCGAGTTTTGAATAACATTAAGGAAGACCATTTTTCAATAGCAAGCTTGCTAAGTGCACGTTAGAGGACATGATTTTATTTTCATTCAAACCACAGCTCGGTGTTTTTGCTCTGGCCGACAACGGGCAGGGTCCCTGCCTGTGTCCTGCAGTGAGTGGGCAGGTGTTTTTTTTCCCCCCACATTGCACCCCTTCCCCTGAACCTCCAGGGAGTGCAGAAGCAGCTGGCTGCAAACTTTCATTAGAGAGGGCTGCAGAAAAAAAAAGAAAGATGGCAAATATTTATCTTTGCACAGATCGCTGTGCAGGAAGTGCATACAAAGCAATACTCTCCTTTCACGGAATCCCACTGTGTGAGAACAGCGTAGGATGTGACTTGGTGCTTGGTGATAGAATCTGAGAGCCGTTGCTGAGTGTGTGAGAGCTGGTCTTTATGTGTGATTCCTTGTATGAATGTGTGACTGTATTTCGGTGGGAACTTCCATCAGTGACAGTGTGTTTACTTGTACAGACGTGATGAATGCCCTACCTACGGCTTTGCAGGTCTTAGAGGCAGGGTCCATCTCGTAACCTTCATAGCACTCACACTTGTAATCTCCTTTGTAGTTGATGCAGATCTGACTGCAGGCGTCTGGGTTCTCACATTCATCTATGTCTGCGGAGAGAAACATGGCACAAAGACATAAAGATCAAAACAACATAACTATAGACACGCAGAGTCCTATTTGTCTGGAGACTGAGACATAAAAGAAGTATATTTTCAGTTTCTATCATGTTAACAATCTTTCTCAGGAGGATTTTCACTTCAAAAGTAAAAGTTTTATTCTTCAAGTTTAATTTCTAGGATTTACATCTTCCAGACTTTGAGCTTCAATAGAAAGAAGGAGATCTACTGTATACTGTAACTCTTAGTCATAATATTTTTTTGAGAAACAAAGTTGCACTGCTTTGCCAGTTGACATCACTGCTTTTCTGGAGATTAGAAATTATGTTAAACATATGTAAAAAAAAAAATGATTTATGCACATTTTCAGATGAAGAGGTGAACTTGTTTTATTTTCCCGGTTAGTGTTTGCAGGTCCTCAGGCTTCCACAGAGGAAGCAGGGACGAATGAGATGACTCGGGTTCTGATGGCTAATAATGTTTCCTCTATAAATCGCACAGGTCAGACTTCAGGTTTATATGATGGAGCAGTTTGTAATCATCAGCAGACCAACACTGTACAGAATCAGGTGTTTCCTGGTTCCTTCTTACTGATAACAGAAGAAACTTGATAGTCATCTTAAATCAAGAAAATGAAGCAAGAGTTTACACAGAAAACGTATCATCATCATCATCATCATCATCATCATCATCATCATCATCATGGCTCCTGGTGTGGTTCAAACTGACAAAGCAGGGTGTACTCATATCTTTTATACATCTAGCTTACATAATGCAGGCTCTCTAAGAGGACTGGCTGTTAAAATAACTTATCAATGCTTTTAATAAGATGCAACATGCTTTAGATGAGGTCATTTGAGTACTGGCCCCATTTTTTTTTTTGTGTGTGTGTGTTTAAGTCAATCACCCCAGATTTATGCCTATACTGAATGAAAGAATGCCTCTAATCCTAAGTGGCAGTGTTTAATGAATCCTGTCAATGTGTTCCTTTGACCCAAGGATGGCCATGGTTAGAAGTACTGCAAAATTAATCTTGAACAAAACAGCGATAGAATAGCACAAATGAAGTTTGGCTGATTAATGTCCCGCGTTACACCGGCCACACTTCTCTGGAACCGTCGCTTTACCTCCACAAGACTTTTTGTCCAGCAGTTTGTAGCCAGGAGGGCAGTCACACTCATAACCAATTCTCTGGTCCTTGCAGATGTGGGAGCAGCCGCCATTGTTGTCTGCGCACTCATTCAGGCCTGCAGAGACAGAGAGTGGCAGCAGAGGAAGGGGCACGGATGGAAGGGTAGAAATCGTAAGGAAGGGGCTGAGCATTGTTCAAATAATTCCAGCAGGTTTCAGACAGCATAACTCTGGCAACACAAGAGCACGTTGGACAGGAAGACAATCCCACGAGCTTGTCTGCGTGGACCGTTTTAATCATCCTGCCAGTAAAGATATTCTTGTCCTGTCAAGTGTGTCTGTATACATCAAAATTTCAGTTCAGTGTGCTTAAAGCTGTAGAAAAGGAGACAATAGTGTGTGTGTATGTGCATGTGAGTGAGATTCTTATGTGTGTTCATGGCCCACTAGTGTAGCTCCTGGAACTGATCCATTCTCCAGCAGGGACCTTGGCTTCTACCAGGTGCCTCTCCACTATTATACCTATTGTTGCACAAGCACGTACTCTCCTTCACCCTCTCATCTCATTCTCTCCATTTCCTCCCTTTTAGCCAAACAGATTGGTCTGAGTCATCCTTCCCTTCCGTTCTGTATCAGTTTCTGCGCCTCCATTTATCCCTTTGTCTTTCAACTACCCTCCAGGGAGTGAAGAGATCTCTGCAGAAAACTAAAGCTGGTACTTCATTACCGGTTTACATTAAAGATTTAAGCTTCAAGGCTACAGGTACTGCTCTGAGACTGAGGCACTAAGGGAGCCGTGAAGCAAGAGACAGCAAGAAATTAAGGGAGACTGACAGGGAGAGGAGAAGAGAAGTATGGACTTTTGCAAATTTGCATGACATTTAACTAAAATTAGAGTTGTAATTTATAGTACAGTGAGTGGATTTAATCAGACAGCAGCACAGCAGTACAGTATCAGTCTAATATTAAACTAAAATACAGTAAATACAGTGCTGGACTGTTTGACAGTGCGGGTTGGGGTTTAGTACGAGTTAAGGGAAATCACATACATTACAGTGACAACAACATGGCAGAAACATGGAAGCTAGGCTGATAATTATTCATACAGTACTTAAACATTTTCTCTAGTAACTGCTGGTCATCCCCTCAACAGGTCAGGCTCTGCTCGGTTTACATGGTTTTGAAATGAACATACTTAATGAGCTCTGTGAAGCTTTTTAATTGATGTGCAAAAATAATATAAAAAAGGCACTTTCAGATTCAAAGGGAACCAAAAGGCAACAGATCATCATTTAATTTTAATTACAACATGGGAACATGTCATGTAACATGCTAACATGGCATAATCTCATACCAGAATATCTCCATTTACAGTGCGATCAGAGCTAACTGAAAAGGCTCACGTCCAATTTTATGTCGACACCGTGGATCTGAGGCCGCTCCACTTGAGGCTGCGGGTCAAGTGCAGCTTCTCTTCATAACCTCAAACACTTTAACTTGTACATAAAGTCAAATCTCACAATACAGCTCAAGTTACTTCAGCTGCAATTACATGCGCTTCATTAATTTGATTCCATTAATAGGTGCATTTTTCTGACTGAGGATGAGCCGCGCTGCTTGTTGTGTCAAAATGTGTGACCAAAGCTCGGGAAGTGGTAATTATCTATGCTGCGTGGATAATCTCCGCGGCTCCTTATGGGTAACGCAGTCGTGTCACGCGCTCCTGGCTGCGATCGCACTAGAGGGCAGAGTCGTCTGGGTCTTTGATCATAACAAGGCGGTTGAGAAATGTCCTGATTTACCCTGCCTTGATCAAATGAATCTCCTTTTTACAGAGAAGAGTGACCACCCACATTTGAACAAGCTAATGATGCCCGGTAGAGTTTGTGCATTAGTGTTATCACATTAGCCCATACACTCATCCATGTATAAAAAAACCTAATGAGTCCCTCTATATGTGTTTTTGTGTGTGCGTGTGTGTGTGTGTGTGTTAAGAAAGAGAAACTCACCGCACTCCTTCGCAGGCTCATCAGACCAGTCTTTGCAGTCTTTCACATTATCGCACACCTTGCTGCTGTCGATACA
>VOQJ01017358.1:0-11434 GCA_015052665.1 Apistogramma diplotaenia | reverse complement strand
GCTGGGAAAAAAATGTTAATATAACCAAACACCAAAAGAAAAAATATTTACACGGTGAAACCCCCCCCCCCCCCCCCCATAGAGTAAACATCATCATCTACCTTATAATGTGTGGAAACATTCTTCAAGATGTCGACTTGTTCTTTTGTTTTTGGGGTGATTGATAGAATTTGATCACTAAATTAAACAAAACAAAACAAAATATACGGTTAACAAATAGCCATATAGTCCCAAAATTGTTCAGTTATATATAGGTATTATATGACACACAGTTCCAAATAACAGTATGAAATCCAAAAGAAATCTCCACTAAAGTGTCTTACCGTATTTCCGTGCAGTGTCCTGTTTTCAGGAGTATGTTCAAACTCATAAAAACAAACCAGATCAAAAGACTCGACATTATGACAGGGTCCAGCAAGACTGGAAAAGACAGAGGTCTGCTCAAAGTATGGGTGCAGGGAGACAATATTGATTGAAACTGTGTTTATTTAGATGTTGAACTTTACTTTTAGAAAAGAACAAGGACATAGGTCATGGCTTAGTTTACGGCTACTGCTGCAGTTTGAACAACTTTATTAAATTGTGCACAGCTCGTTAAGGTCTAACAGAACGTAAAAAGCTGCAACTGAACTTATCATAGAAGCCCAAGCGGTGTTATACCTCCTAACCTGTAGGTGGCACCAGCTAAAAGAGAACCGCTATAAAGCGTTGAGGCTCGCGTGGGAAACAGGGGGAAGGAAGCAGCACAGGAGGAAAGTTGAAGCGGTTTTGGTGATGTGTTGTTAAATTTCTGCGCGCAAGATGTCGGGCCACGATCAGCTGGCCCACTATTTGTGCGAACTAACGAGGTAGGATATATGTGCTTTAAAAGCAGGTGTTTTAACCCGCGGATTCACGGTGAACTGGCGCTTGTGGGAGTAGAGTTAGGTTCATTTCTCTTCGGTTGCTTGTCTTGCAGCAGCAGAGACGATCTTTGGTCCAAGATAGAAAATATTAAGAGCGGTGAGATTTTTTTTTTTTTACAGAGTTCCTGTTATGCAGCTGTCGAGCTAATTCACCTACTGTAGCCTTGGGGAAGTATTTACGTCAGGGTTTCCGGTTTGTTTATAGGACGTCATCACGAAAACCAGTATTTAACGTTTAAATGATTATTTATCGTATTCTAAGCTTTGATTACAACAATATAATACGAATTATATCTAAATAATAATATAATATAATTTAAATTATAACTGGTTTACCCAAAATACACAACAATCAAAATATTTTCAAATGTTATATTGTTGTGCTAGTTCTACAAATTGTTCGACACTTAGGCTCTTTGGGTTAAATTTGATAAGATGGATTTTAGATCCACTGTACATGTCTGTGTGTATTTATTATGGGTTCATTTTGCAGGTTGTACTCTCAGTTCTTCATGGTTTTATGTATCGTCTCTGAGTCTCCTGGATCTCTTTTCCCTTTTACTTCTTTTTTCTTCTTCTCTAAATCTTCATCTTCTGTCTGTTTATGAATAGTAACCCAGGTTCACAGTATTCCTCATAATGTTGCATCTTTGTGTTTCAGTTTACTGTGGAAGTTGTTGCTGCCGCTGCTGTTCCTCTGTGTTCTGGTGGTCGCTGTCCTGGTCCTGCTGGTGCTGGCGGTACGTTTCTGGCTGCAGAGCAACAGGAGTGCGCGGCGGGCAAGGGACGGCTGTCCCACTGTGGCCTTTTTTCACCCCTACTGTAATGCTGGGGGAGGAGGAGAGAGGGTGCTCTGGTGTGCTATCAGAGCTCTACAGAACAGGTAAAGCTAGTTATTTTTTATCTATTATATATTTTGCTTTTCACGTACAATTCTAAAAGTGATATATGTATTAATTCAAGTAAAGAGTATCTTAATGTTCCCACAGGTATGCAAATATCAACTTTGTGGTGTACACGGGGGACCTGGGGGTGACGGGCCAGCAGATTCTGGAGGGAGCACGACATCGCTTCAACATCGCGCTCCCGCGGCCCGTTCAGTTTGTGTTCCTGAGGCACCGGCTGCTCGTGGAGCCCGGACTGTTTCCTCACTTCACCCTGCTGGGACAGAGTGTGGGATCCGTCTTCCTGGGGTGGGAGGCTCTGACAGAGTTTGTCCCAGACATTTACATCGACTCCATGGGCTACGCGTTCACTCTGCCTCTATTCCGTTACCTGGGAGGCTGCAGCGTGGCAAGCTACGTTCACTACCCCACCATCAGCACTGACATGCTGTCTGTAGTGAGAGAGAGGAACCCCAGGTAGTCACTGTGTGTCCTTATCAATGTTCAAAGAGCGCTTTGACTTGTCATTGCATCTATAATTTAAAAAAAAGAGCTGCTTTCTAACCCTCTCAAACTGTTAATGTCCCAGGTTCAACAACCCAGACTACATCTCAAATAGCCTCTTCCTGAGTGCCTTCAAGGTGGTCTACTACTGCCTTTTCGCCCTGCTCTACGGCATGGCTGGCTCCTGCAGCGATCTCATCATGGTCAACTCCTCCTGGACCCTCGATCACATCCTGTCACTGTGGCGCTCTCCGAACCGCACCTGTGTGGTGTACCCGCCGTGTGACGTCAGCGCCTTCATGGACATCGCGCTTGAAGAGGACGGGGACAGGAAGTGCCACTCGATCATTTCCGTTGGGCAGTTCCGGCCGGAGAAAGACCACCGGCTGCAGATTCGAGCCTTTAAGAAGGTGTTGGATAGGAGGAAGGTGGGGTTGGGGGAAAGAGAGGCACTGAAGTTGGTTCTGATCGGTGGATGCAGGAACCAGGAAGATGAAGATAGAGTGCTCATGTTGAGGGGACTGTGCCAGGAGCTGGGTGTGGCTGACAGGGTGGAGTTTAAACTGAATGTACCCTTTGAGGAGCTGAAGAGAGAGATGAGGGAAGCTACCATTGGGCTTCATACCATGTGGAATGAACACTTTGGAATAGGTAATTGATCTGACTGACTCAATGTCTAATTTAAAATGGTAAAATCTTCAAAATATGCATCTTTGCTCTCTTTTCTCTCTCCTAGGTGTTGTGGAGTGTATGGCAGCAGGGAAAGTGATTCTGGCTCACAAGTCTGGCGGCCCCAAATTGGACATTGTGGTACCTTTTGAGGAGGGTCAGACTGGCTTCCTGGCCGACGATGAGGACAGCTATGCAGAAGCCATCGAAAGGATCCTTGCTATGCCTCCGGCCAACCGGTTGCAGATCAGACGCAATGCCCGTCAGTCTGTGGCTCGTTTCTCGGATCAGGAGTTTGAAGCCTGCTTTCTGGCCGCCGTGGAGCCTCTCGTGGGAACTCTAGAGCGATGAGAGGAGGAATCATTCTTTGTACGTGTGTTTGTGCATGTGTCGTGATGTTTGACTCTTTGAGCACCTTTCCTCTGATACACTTAGGGCTGCAATTACACTTTATGGCTGGTGACAAAACGGGATCATAACTTATGCGGAGATCACTCACATGCTATCTGTATAATGTGTTATGTACCACAGGCCTTTAATGTGGCAGTAATTAAACCATTGCTCATCATTTGACCCATCTGTCTTAGCTAGTTATAGGCTGTAAAAAATCTAAAGAAGAAGAATAAAAAGTAATTCACACTATACATAGAATATTATAATAATTTACATTGTGGATCACGCATTTATTACTTCCAGGCTGGATTATTTTAATTCACTATTATCAGGCTGCCCTAACAGCTCCCTGATGTATTGAGTGTTTTTTTTCCACTCACCTGGTGTTTATACCCCACAGTGCATTTAATCATTACTTTTTATTCATCTCTGGCTCTCTTCCACTATGTGTCTTTTGCCCTGTCTTTCTCCCTTCATTTCTAAAGAGTCACAGCAGATGACTGCCCCTCCCTGAGCCTGGTTCTGCAGGAGGTTTCTTCCTGTTAAAAGGGAGTTTTTCCTTCCCACTGTCACCAGGTGCTTGCTCATAGAGGGCCAGCTGATTTATTTTGAGGACACTGCTCAACTCAAGGATTGATGTCATTCCCATAAAAGTACACTTTTTCCAAGGTGTATATAACTCGCATAGAATCGTAATGTAAGCAATCAAAATGCTGTTCATATAGAGGGTGTGACTGCAGCCACAGTCCTGTGTTTAGAGTTTGTAGTTTTTAATTTTTTTTTTAATGTAGTTCCAGTTTTGTTAAAATGATGTGTATTAAAGGGATGATTCACCCCAAAATGGAATTTACACATTCGTCCTCTACTCTGTGATGCCATTTATCCACTTGGATTGTTTTGATGTGAGATGCCCAGTTTGGTATTGACTGTACTTTCCTGCATCTCCCTCTGAGTACATGCACATTCCAGCGACATGATGCACAGTTTGCACCGCTGTCACTCTACAGCTCGGCTTCAGTAAGGTAAAGGTTAACAACTTGCACATGTAAAACACAGAGTAGCATTGCACTACAAACATGCTGGAAAAGAAAGTTACAGCTGATATTAAACCAAAACTCAGAACATAATGTATTTTTGATATTGAGGATGATGTAATAAACATGATCTATGAGTGTGCTTGCATATAAACTGTAACTATAATGTGAACTATTCTTATTGGGCCCATAATGATCAAAATGACCGAAACTTGCCCGATGTTGAGCTCCGCTGTGACAGATAGGGGGCGGTGATGTGCAAAAGAGGAGGAAAACAACGGAAATCAGCAGGAGTGAGGTAAGACAGTTTCTCAGAGCTGTTATCATCAGCCAGGTTATAACTACACAACAGATCAATGGTATAGAGAGACAGTTTTGCTCGAATTGCATAGCGTAAGTCTGAAAATCAAGTGCCCCACTGGAACATTGTTTTTCCTTATGCAGTCTTGATGTAAAGAGTCAGAAGCAGCCAACAAATCATTGCATGCATTTCTGATCATACTGCTAATTTAATTTGGGACATCATCCACTGCTAATCCATGCAATTTGAATTGCACTCCTTTTTTTTTACCTTCAGCACACATTTCAGTCATCCTTAGAAAGTACATGCTGTTCCATGTAATGGGGGCATGCTGCTTAATCATAACATTGAACTTTGACCCTCCTACTATACATGTAGAGGACTGAGGGTCAGAGTGGCTCAAAAGCATTCTGGCTTACATGTTGATAAAAGCCACCGGATACAGAAGCACATCCTGCTGTTTATCATGTTGTCTTTGACGCACCATGTATTGGGACATTTTCTTCTGGCATACTAAGCTGCAGCCAAAGAAAAGGAAGCCGGGCAGACAGTGCAAAGAGAGGGAGGCTTTGGTTTTGTTTGGGGGTCATGGAGTGTAAGAGGCGGTGCGCAGGTTTATTGGGTCAAGTGCTGAGTATATTTAGAGAGACTGAAGCTCTTTGACTTGCTGCTCAACATCAAGATGAAATCATACGTGCTTCTCCCGGCTCTGCTGCTGCTGGCTCTGGGATGCGCAGGTGAGTAACTCTCTGTCCCGATCACTTCAAAAGAAGATTCAGTTGACGTCACCTTTTCCACATCTGTGACTTTGAAGGCGTCCCCCTGTACAACTCTGAGCTGCAGTCCATGGCAGACAGGGCTCTAGGAGCAGCTTTGGCAGAGGTCAACTCGGTGTATGCTGCCAGCCACCTTTACCGAGTCACTACAGGCTCTCTCACACGGGTGAGTCTGCACCAGACCCGCTGCTTCTCTTTATGCATTTAACAGTACGGCAGCAGCTGCGGGTCATGCATTATGCAAATTCATGATAACTGTCCCATGTGCACCAGGCTATTCCCACGGGCCTGAACACCGTTGACCTGCTGCTGATGTTTCGCATTAAAGAGACCCAGTGTCCAAAGACTTCCCAAGACGATCCGCAGACGTGTGCCTTCAGGCCCGGCTTCTTTGTGGTGAGACTTTTAAACCAATCAGGGATCAGACAGTTTTGTTCTTTTGTGCAACATAGTTACACCGAACAGCAAAAAAGCAAATGCTGTGTCGATAGTTCACTGTGAAGAGCTGATATCTGGATTCTGGACTGAACACATGTTGACTCACTGCTGCAGCCCATTGTTTACATTGGCACGAATTAACTTGACCACAATGTGCCGGTTTTTTTTACTGACAGGACAGTGACCACAGCAAAGTTTTTTTTGTTTTTTTTTTCCTCCTTTACCCACCTTTCCTACAGCCCTCCTTCACCTGTTCCACCCGGGTGCGAACGATGGCCGGCTCAACCCAGGTGGTGTCTCTGAGATGTGGCCATGATAGCAGCAGCTCCAGTTCAGAGAGCAGTGAGGAGGTGAGTCTAGAGTGAGAGTGGCACAAATTTAAGGTAAAACAAAGCCAAACCTTTCTGCCCTGTACTGCACTGCACATGAAGGCTTTGTTTCCACAGGTGTTCTCGAGAAGGAGAGACCAGTTCAATGTCCCGTTTGCAAACAGAGGTATAAGCACATTTTTATGTTTTTTTTGCACTCGTTTTTCTCCCCCTGCCCTTGAATGAAAAAATTTAAATACACACTGTGGTATTAAGTGCAAATACGTGACTAACAACCCCAAAACATTTGACAGCGCCACCTCCAGCTCCACTTCCAGCCCAGCGGTACAACCACTTAGCAGAAGACCAGCCCAGAGGAGACACTTTCAGCAACTTCCTTGTGTGAAACTTCGGCTCACTATGGCTACATTTAGGTGCTGATATCATGAAAAACTGTGAATAAATATACTGTGCACATTATATTTTTGTCCCCTTTAATTTCAAATTTAGCGAAGCTGTTTGCAGAGCTTTTAAATACATTCTGATTAAATTTCCCTATTTTACAATAAGATATTGTATCAAGTGCCCATTTACTTAGTGTGGAGTAGGGTAGGATGCAACCACTAGAGGGAGTGCGAGACCCACCAATCAACTGCTCAGCTCACATGTAAATAGTGTTGAACAACCAACAAATATACAGTACTGTGCAAATGTCTGAGACCACTCCTTGTTTCTTTATATTTTGTCAAGATGATCCCACACTGCTTCAATAATGTTGAGGTCCAGTTCATGATTGGTAGTGTTCCACTCTGTGTTTTTCTATCCAGGTGTGCTTTTCTGTGTTCATCTCCAGCTGGCTGAAATTCAGCCTCATACCACGACAGAGCTTCCACTGTTTTACCTCGCTACATATTGACAATTTGAGCCAAAAATGTCAAATTTGAATTCATAACTCCATCAGACCTGTTGCCACAGAATTTCAGTCCAGTTCTTGTGCAGTTTGGCATACCTCAGCCTTCCCTTTCTTAAGAATGGCTTAAGCCACCCTGCACTTTCCAAGTTTCCTCACATTTTTTAAAGAACACACTGCACATCCTGCTGAGATATGCCAAACAGCTCAAACCTCTTTGGGAATCACCTTGTTGCTCCAAAAGTAGCATTTCATGCCTGTCAACCTATTTCTAGTAGATTCAACTAGAGAAATGGGAACAAGTTATGCGGTTTTGCAACAGCCTGCTGGTAACAAAGTGCCTAATTTAAAGTTGGTTATTGGTTATCTGGACATTGGCTGCTTTCCCCACTCATTTTCAGTCCAACATTATCAAAGAAAAGCTTTGAAGACCTACAGAAAGTCTGGCTCCTTGGAAACAAAATATATATATATATAATAAAAAAAAAGACTCAATACTTTTGCACAGTGCTGTAAATCCTCTCAACTGCACCTTAACTGAGTAGAACAAATGACTCGGACAAATTGAAGTCTGGTTTCAACATTTATATTGTGATTTTCAGTTTATATGCAAGAGGAAACATTTACTCTCATCTGCAACCAATTTCTTCATTTCATTTGGCTCCACGTGTTCACATCAGCACATCGATAACTTACACACTGCACTGCTGCAAACATCCTGCTGAGGACAATGACGTTCAGTTGTAAGAAAAAGGTACGCTGTCTTCAAGGCTTTGTATGGAATCAACACCTCTAACTTCATGACAAGCTCAGAAGACTCGGAGACCCTACTGACCTCTGAACACAGAGTTCCACACTAAAATCTGTTTAAATGACCTGAAATATTTATGATATGTCATCCTGGCACACATGGACATATTGATAATGAGCTCCTTGAAGGACAGCACCAGGACCCTAAAAACAAAGGCATTGCTGCTAGAAATGGGAACCCTTCAAAGTCGAGACTCTAGATAACATTTGACCCTGTGCACCAAGAGCTGAAGCAGCAATGGCACCATGAAGAAACAAAAGTCCATAGACACAAAGTTGAATTTAACATTCAGTCTAACGCAAGTCAGAGGATTTGTGTTATAATAAAACTACACGATTCAATACATTAAGCAAACGCATCGAGCGCACTGAATCCAGTCGGTACTTTCTGCTTCCTGGATGGTGATGCCATGTGACCTCGAGAAGGCGGCCGGGGACCAACGATAACGGAGCAGCAGCTGCAACTCTACGGATACAAACTGAAGGATAAGGTCCGAAATCAAGCCAACACACAGGGACCTCACACAGTCCACGAAGATACACCCACCAGAGGCCTCCTCTCCATTTACACAAGTCCAGTACAAGTTTTGCATTAAATGAAATCCAGCTGCACAGTTTAAGACTTTTTTTTTGTTTTTTTTAAGAACCTTTGGACGATATCTCCTTTCTGTTTTGACCTCTGTGCAAGACTTTAAGAATAAGGCTTCCTTCTGATTTGCATTGGCCAAGTGGTGAAACAGTCTAGAAATGCTCGAGACAAAAGACTTCACTGAATTTCTTTTCTTCCAGATACATTCCATTATGCGCTAATGTTGTTCTGCTCCTCTCGTTAAGCTTTAACCACCATCTATTTAAAAGACACTTATATAAAAAATTCCTTCCATTTACCAGTCTTTAAATAATTTTATATAAAAGCAAACCTGACAATCCCTGCTCCATGAAGGCCTTCCCTAATGATGATTAACTACTACCACCATATGATCACGTACGCATGCATGCAATCAATGCATGCATGTTCAGTCCATGTCTCTCCCCTTCTCTCACACTCACACACACACACACACACACACGCACTCGCACACACCCCTTCATGTTTTACAGCTTGTTTATATGTTGTCCATGCAGTACCAAAGAAGAGAGATCACGATGGGTTGGTTTTTTTCGTCTCCAGTAACGTGGCACAAACTTATGGCAAAGAAGCAGATACATGATTTGGCTCAGACCCGGATCCAGTAATATTTGCACAAGTCTTATTAGTGTTTACTCGGATCTACTTGGTGTACCAGACAAGTGGGGTATACCATACGGGGCAAAAACATCACGTTCCAGAGAGCTTACACAGTTGCACTTTTCTCTGACCTCGAACTTAAGACTGGAGCACGTTAACTGCCCCAATATTGTAAACCTCACTCATCTGGAAAACCAAGCAATAAAAGAAAAAAGAATTAGCAAACACTAGTTGAAGATGGTCTGATTTGGCTTTTAGTATTTACAGTCATTTATTTATTATTGTGTCACCAAGAGAAGGGAAGTCCACTAATGCATTTTTACTTCAGTATATTATTTAATTGTCTATTCATCCATCTTCTTTGAGTCCTGACCGACAAATGTAACTACTATCCAGTAAGTTTGGTCGCATCCCCCCTTTTGGGTGGTGCCGGAGGGGGTCCTCGTCGTAGTGTTGCATAGCCTGAGATGTTTCCCGACATGTATCCACCATTTCCTCCATTGCTTTGCTTTCCTTGGTCCAGGAGCAGCTCAGGGGGTGGTGGAGGCAGTGCCATGTCGTCCATAGTCCCTGCAGGGTCCAACTTGCCCGAGAGGCCGGCGGAGTTGGCAGAACCCTGGCGTCCCACTGACTTTCTCCTTAGTGTCCTGTTCAGATCCTCCAAGAAGTTGGGCTGGCCTGAGCCGCCCTTTGGGGAGGTGGGTGGAGGTGGCGAGAGCGGAGGAGGTTCTGGGATGTTGTTACTACGTCGCCCGAGTGTAGGTGGAGGAGTCTTTTTCAGTGAGCTCTTTCCCCATGTTGAGTTGCTGACGAGGGAGACAGGTGGTGGAGGAGGGGGAGCCTGGGGCTGGGGATTCACCACGGCTACTCGAGGAGGTCCGCCGGTGTGTGCGTCATTACCCGGAGGTGGTGGAGGGGGGAAGAGCTCGGAGGCAGGTGGAGGTGGTGGGAAGTAGGTGCACTCAGGTGGTGGTGAAGGGAAGTCGCCACCAGACTGCTTGGCCTGGCTCACTTTGGCCTGTAGCGCCAAGGGCAGGTTAGCCAGGTTGAGCTTTCCTGGTTTTGGGGGAGCAGGGGGTCCATTTGAGGGGTCCTTTGAAGGGGATCCATTAGAGGTGGGACATGTGGGGGGAGGGGCGGCGCTGTTTTGGGGAGCAAACTTGCTGAGCAAATTTCTCCTGGATTCCTCGTAGGACGATGAGGAGTTAGACTTGATGCTGGAGTTCCTCTGGGGGGTGGGAGGAGGTTTCTTGCCTCCAAAATTAGAGGAGCCGGATGGTGACCTCCTCATGGGGGAACCCATGTTTCCAGAAGGAAGGGGAGGAGGAGGTGGTGTTGGCCCAGTGACTGGTGCTGGGGGAGCTGGAGGAGGGGGAGGGGGAGGTGGTGGTGGTGCTGGTGGAACAGGGAAGCTGGCGTTGCCGTCTGGAGGAGGAGGAGGGAACTCGGGAGACTGTAGCTGCTGGCCACCCCCAGGCTGCCATTTTGGTTTGGTCTTAACTGCAGGTGGAGAGAGGGGGGCTTTGAAAGTCTCTGTTTGATTGGCTGCTTGGGATGAAGCTCCTGGGAACTGACTCGCTAGCTGTTTCACCAAAGACATGGTGGGGGGGGCGCCGGTGGAAATGGTTGCTGGCTTAGACAAGCTATGCTGCTTAGGCAGAGTTGGGGGCGGTTGGATGACGGTGTGGCCTGTCTGGAGGCTGAACTGCTTCTTGAAAGGTGCAGGTGGAGGAGAGGGTGGTGGTGGTGGTGGAGCTGGGGTTGGGGTTGGGCAACTCATTGCAGCAGGAGGTGGGGCAGGAGGGAAGGGGGAGACCGGCGACATGGGCTTGGGGGCAGTGTGAGGGAGAAAGCCTGGGCTGAAGTTTTTGGGTGGTGCTGGTGGGGGTGCAGGGGGAGGAGGAAACTGGGCCGGTACTGGGAACTGCTGAGGAGGAGGAGGTGGTGGCGGGGGCGGAGGAGGCGGTGGCGGTGGAGGTGGCGGAGTGGGGGCAGGTGGTGGGGAATCCTCGAGTCCACCATTCGGAGACGGGAGGTCCCGCGGTGGGCTGGGAAACCGCTCCTTCAGTGCTTGCTTGAGCCCGTTGTGGTAGACATGCTGACTCATGGGAGCTGGTGCAGGTGGTGGTGGTGGTGGAGGGGGAGGAGAAGGAAAAGCAATTCCATTGGTCTGTGGAGCTGGGGGTGGAGGGATGAAGGCCGGTGGAGCAGCCGGACTGGGCGGACCAAGTTTCAACACAGCCATAGCGGACCCAGGGGTTGGCATGGATGGTG
>VOQJ01017357.1:10900-49099 GCA_015052665.1 Apistogramma diplotaenia | reverse complement strand
CGCCTTCTTCTCCTGTATTTTTCTCTTATTTCTCTCCTCTTCGGCTGCGTAAGTGTCGCTCTTCCTCTCTTGCCGTGTGAACTGCGTCTCTTCTGCACAATGAGGACAAGTCACATGACTCGCTGGCAGACCCTCCGCGCTGCGTGTTTGGCATCGTGATGAGAGAAGAGCTGCAGCACCGCTCAGCGAGAGGAGCGCACACGTCAGGGAGGAATGTGCGCGCCGCTGACGCTATCCAAAGTTTATGCCAGTATTATAAATATATTGCCCAAATATTATCTTCAGCTGCACTGGCGAGTTTAAATTCTTCTTAGGGAGCTCAAGCGCCCTTAAAGTTCCCCATCGTAACGTAATGACATCAAGCATGCTGGGAATTTCAACCTGTCCTCCGTTCTAAAAATGCTTGCGGCTGGTGACCTGTACAGGTGTACCCTGCCTCTCGCCCTATGTCAGCTGGGATAGGCTCCACGCTATGGAGGCTTTGGTAACACACGAATCACCTGATACACAGACCAAATGACAGTTATGCATTAATCAGGTTACGAGTGCACAAAGTTATTTTTGAGACACATTTCACTCTTCCGGAGAGCTCTCTGATACGTGCGTAGATGGTGCGTTCAATACGCTGGGTCATCTGAGTTTTGTTTTGTTTGTTTGTTGTCCACGTGTATCAGGTGATTCGTATATTACAAAACATTACAAATCCATCAAGTTTCGCACAAATTGCATTACAGACACACATTTTATCATTCCAACATCTCAAGTGTGAAAAAAATACTTCTTTGTGTAATTTTTTATATTAATCAAAATAAATTCTATTAATTTTAGCTAATTCATTTACATTATTTTAACCTTTTTGTAGGTCCTGCTTCCTCATAAAATGCCAAACTGAACAAAAGTTGAAGTGTAGATGGTGAGAATTTATTAAAAAGAACATATTTACATGGTACAACAACAGAACAGACAACAGAAAAGTTACTGTTACAGGGTTACAAGAACAAAAGGTTGTGGAATACTCGCCTGAACAGTCAAAGTTGAGTTGAAAAGGTTGAAAAGACAGAAGACAGAAAAAAATTAACAGAACACATGAGAATTCCAAGAACAGGATGATTGTTGTAATGCTACAGGCAGGGTTGGCAGCAGTGATCAATAGGCAAAATTAACAACAAGGATCAATTCTAACCTCACAGATAACTTGGTTCACTGGCTGCGGTACTTCGGATGATTTTTTTTTTCTTTTTTTATTAATGGCATGATCCATTTCCATCCATCCAGATACAAAATGGGGGAGAAAGAATGGAGTCCTGCTACTTGAAAATGTGAGCCAGCGACAATTAAATCAACCTGAAACCGACCAAACCCTGACATACAAAACATCAATAGCAGCAGGTTTAATTTTTTTCTTTTTTAAACTTTCTCTTTTGAAACAATGTGGTAAGTTCCACACGTTGCCTCCAAAGTGCTCCATCACAGACACAGAAATTGTAAGTTTTCACAAACTCTAGTAGCCAGCATCAGGCATGCGACAGGCAGTAAGGTGCGCTCGGCTACATCGAGTACATTCACACTGGAAAAAAAAGCTTCACTGCAGCTCCGATCGGCGGCAGCAGGCTCCGGCTTTGTCGTGGGAAGTGCGAGGAAAGAAACGAGGACGCGTCTGGCATTTATGCAAACTTAAGGAATGAGCAAGTGTAAAAGGTAAAGCAACTGCCTTCTTTTCCAAAAGACAAAAAGGTCACTGGCAAAAGGACTGAACTAGAGAGATGACTTCAAGTTTGGTGTGGCAACAGTCTACAGCTTTAACTGGACAGAGGAGCCCAACTCCTCAAATCACAGGCTTCTCCAAAACAAGTTTGGTTTTTTTAAAGTGATCAGGTCTGCTTAAAAAGGTCCATGAGCCTTCGTGTTTCGCTTCCTGTCAATCTCAGTAGATTGTGAGGCTTACTGATCGGTTCATTTTCTTTCCAATTAGCCTGGAGGTTCTGGAGTTAGACTGGACAGTGGAACGGGTCAAGATCCTGTCTGTGGATAAAACTTTCTCCTCTGCCGCCGCTCTGGCCAGCTGGGCTTTCTTCAGCTCTCTGAGGAAGATGAAATAAGGGAATTAACCAGGAAGCTTAGATCTGTTTCTCAGAGGCAGGAGACAGTAATAAGAACACAATAAACATCACTCTGTCAAACCACTGAGGAGTGAAGACATTTAACACTTTGGAAGCATCTGTGCTCCACTTACTTTTGAAGCAGGGCGTTCTTGAACTTCTCTGCGTTGAGCTCGACTCTGAGCTGATCAGCGCTCATTCTGGCAGCTGTCAGAAGTACCGGGTGTTTGATGAGGTCAGAGGTTGATGGTCGCCTGGTTGGGTCAGGGTGGATCATCAGCTGGGGAACCAGAGGAAAACAAATAAATTTACCAAAACAAAAAAACCTAGAAGCTTAGGCTGACAGTGCTAAGATTTACAAAAAAGCACAAAGACGTGTACGGCTAAGACTAATGATTAGTAAGATGTTAAGTGTTTAGCTTGCTCTAATCGCACTCATTTCAAAACAATTGTTGCCATTTAATTGCAAGGTTAATAGCATGTTTGGTCAGTGAAATCCAAAAAACTGTTAAACAAATCCCATCAACATAAAGGAAAAACACTTCTCCAAAGGCCCAGCTGACTTTGTCAAATAGCCTGTACTGTTGGATAGAAAGCCCAAAAAAGAAAAAAATGTAGTTTACTATCACACTTGAAAATGATTAGGACCACTGATGGACATCAAAGCTAAGCCCTAACATCTCCCATTCTTACAAACTCATCTGAAAGCAGAGACAGTGAAAGCATCGTGCGGTTACCTTAAGAAGACTGAGAAAGTCTTGAGAAAGCACTTGAGGAATAGCAGGGAGTTTTCCCCGTCTGATTTCATGCCATTTCTCTCCGTTGGTGGGTAGAGGTTCGGTCCCTGAGGCACTGACGACCGTCAGGGCCAGAGCAAAGATGTCTGCTTTTGTCAGTTTAGTGTAGTCCTACAGAGAAAACAGAAATCATGGCGGGAGTTCTACAGAAAACTGAAAGCAGGGTTTTTTTTTTTAAAGCAGGACAACAAACCTCTTGTAAAACTTCATTGGCCAGGTATCTGCTGTCGCCTTCTTCAACCTGTGGATTGTTCACTCTTGTCACGTGACCGAGGTCGCCTAGAGAGGGAACCAAGATTTTGTAGTGTGAGACTGAGTGCATACAGCTGCAACCTAATCATTAATTTGTAGACATTACAGAACTTTGGAGTCAGCTTACCAATTTTGTATATAACACTAGTAGTCGGCCCGTCATCCTCATCACATTCATCACAGCTCGCTACAGACTTCCGTGAAATAAAGATGTTACCTAGATCAAGGAAAGGAAACTTATTGTTAAATTCTCACCTCTTTGTATAAAAACTAAAAATGCAGCAACAAGTACCGGAGTCTGAGTTTTACCTGTTTTTAAATGGGAATTACAGGGGGGAACTATGCAGATAAGCATTATGTGGACCATTCAGTCCACATAAAACAGGGGTAGACAACACTTATTCTCAGGGGGCATACTGGCTCAGGTAAAATAAGCTGAGGGACACACTTTGAACAACTGAACTGAAACATAAACACACTGGTTAAAGAGGCATCCTTGTGCCCAAGTTTACTTTATCTAACAAATCTATGTATTTCCTGTTATTTCCGGCCATTTAATAACAAAGTGCATGTTATTCTTGAGTAAATGAAACCTGATTATTTCTGCCTGTCTTAACCATCTTTGTGATGTCCTACAAACATTTCTGAGGTTGAAAAACTCTTAGTTCAATCTATCAATAGCTTCAACTCCCATATTTTTTTCTTTAAAATAATGCATTATCTATTGCAGCTGCCAATATTGTAACAATAAGGACAAATACTCACTTGGTTTGATATCCATGTGCACCAGAGAGGTTGAGTGGATGTACTTCAGTCCCTGTGTGACCTGCAGCAGCAGATCTTTCAGCTCTAGCTCCGACAGGTAGCTGAGCCGCCTGTAGTTTTCTGCGATGACGTCGGACAGCGTGCCGCCGTTGCAGTACTCGTTCTGGATGAGCATGTGGTCGTCCTCGGCCCAGGCTGAGTAGTAGCGCACCACATGGGGATGTTGGCCCAGCACGGCGTGAGCATACACCTCCCGTAAGGCATTTTGCCTGTAAAAGAGACGAACAGACCGGGTTAAGTAAGATGCCACTGGAGTGGGCTTTGTAGTTTGCTGCATGTTTTCCCCTACTCTTTCTCCCTACTCCCTACAATAAATGGTTTAAGCAAAATAATATACTTACTCATCTACTGATCCTGCCAGAGGTTTCTTTGACCTCTTGATGGCGTAAATGCAGCCATCAAGTCTTTTCACACACTTGAACACAGCACCGAACTCCCCGCAGCCGATTTTCTCCAACTCGAGGAACTCTGAAGTATACCGGGACATCATGTTGCTTTCCATCATGGTGATCCTCTGAGGGCAGAAGGAGAGTTAAATTCAATTCATTTAGCATAAAACTCACTTTTCCAGTCAAGTCACCACTTAAAGCAACAGGTTCACCCAGCAAATAGTTTTGAGCTAATTTACATATGCAACACACACCTGTGAATTTGCTTTTTCTCTCCTGTGCTTAGAACAACAATGAGAGTGGTGCAATATATTTAGAACACTGACTGCATGGAACTTGATTTATAATTTAAATTAAAACCTCATTCCAGAGCATTTATAACAAAAATATACCAACTTTGCCTCTTTGTTTACTGGATAGATTTGTTTTCCTAGTTTCTGGGTTCAAGAGAAGTCTTTTGAAAATCTAAAAGCAATTTGGTATGGAAAGCCCCTTTTCCAAGATATTTCCTCATTTGGTGCTTTGATGACAGAGATGTTGTTTCTAACACGTTGGCCCACAATGTGCCATAGGTGTTCATATAGGTTGAGATGTGGTGACTGCAAAGCCTACAGTATGACTCACAGAATGAGTCATTTTTTAAAACCCTAACTTGTAGAAACTCAAAGAAAACACCATTTACACCAGGACAGAACAGGACTAACAATCACCTCTGAAGACAGAAGGTGATTATTCAGAACTTTGTTCTGATTTGTAGCGCCAGCAAAATGCTCCAACAATAAAACAGAGCCACTGATTCTGAATGAGGTTTTTCTGTAAATTTCACCTTCATAACTTCAAATGCATTTCTACAAGTAACTATGCAAATGGAAAGAACACCTAAATACCTTTGATGGTGGCAGCACTTCCTCCTCTCCTTCGCCGTCACTTGCCTCCATGTCTTCTCCACAGGAGCTAAAAGTTAAAACACATAAAGCGGAATGCGGGTTACCATTCTGTACAGCAGGGGGCAGCACTGAGGGCTTCACAACCACATGGCAGAGTTCAGTGAGGTCGTGGTAAGCCCCGGGCCTTGTGCTTTAACATATTTAGATACTGTAAAAGCGGTGAAAGAAACAGCTAAAGTCGCTTCATACTTTTTTCGACCTTGTGTGAGTTTAATGATTGTTGCATGGTTGTAATAACATAAAGAAAACTGTTGACTAACTGCTATGGGTGGGAAATCAGTAAAAATATTGGCAGCCACTTTTCACCTACAATGACCAGTAACACGGGATTTTTGAGGGCTAATGTAAAGACAAAAAAATTGAACGTACTCATTCCAATGAGCTCGCTTTCTGTTGAGTCTCTGCTGTGTGGCGGACTGAATGAGGAGGGAGTCGGGAGTGAAAGGGTTAAAGTTGACCAGTGGGGTCTGCTGTCTCCTGCCACTGTCAAGTGACTTTCCTGAAACGTCCACCTTCTTGAATAAGGCAACTCGCCTGCTGGAGGACCCCGGGCCGGAGCCCCTGGCTCTGGACAGCAAACTCTGCAAAAGACAAATTTAGAGAGGAGTGAACAACAGAGAGCAGCAGAAATAAAAGAATCAAAAGCCCCTCCATTTCAACAAAAGCGCGTTATAACTGGTGTTCATAAAGTAAAGGAACTTTTAATTTAAAATTGTGTAATACATGAATCGCTGATAGACAAGCCCAGACATACATCTGTTTAGTCTACAATGTTATGCAATAAGTCAAGTTATACATTAAGTGGGTCAATGAGTTATTAACTGTCTGGGAGTTCAAAATTTTGAATCAGTTGGTTAAAGGACTCATTTCGTTCCAGCTTAAGGTCAGAGAAGACCTAGAAACAGCCAAAACAATAAGCTTATCTACTAAAACAAGAAAAAAAGTGCAGCCAAGGTTTGTGCAATAAATAAATACACAAATAAATAAAACGAAATTTAAAAAAAACAACTTAACTTTTAATTTTAATAAACAAATATTCACCTTTGGTGTGTGCGGTGTGTCAAAAAGCCGGAGTTTTTTGAAGGTTTTATGCGGAGGTGTGTCGGGGCAGTCAGGGATCGGGGAGCTGGATTCCCCGTCGTCCGGAGATCCGGGGGGACAGGGTGACCCTCTAGACAGCCGAGAGCTTTTCCGCGGGGAAGGCAAGCAGTTGGCGAAGATAACACTGCTGGGTGACTGCAGGTGAGTCGGGGATCCAAAGCCCTCCTCCTCGTCCCATAACTCCACGTCTTCGTCGCCACAGGAGTGATTCAGTGGGCTGCTGCTCCCGTCCAGGCATTTGTCAGCGGTGATCCGCCGCACTGGCATCGGGGAATCCATCTCCGTGAAGCCAGACTCCCCCCCTGTGCTGTTGTTTACGTCCTCGATGAGGTCGTCCTCTCCATCGCTACACGTGAACTGTAATTTCTGACGGATTGGTCTGACTTTGGATGAAGGAGATCCGTGGCGATGGTGGCTGCAACTTGACATTTTCAGGATTTAAAACCCGGGTTAGTCGGCGCCGTAAAAAGTAAAACTAAACAAAAACCACCCGGCGGATCCACAGTACCTCTGAAATGGCGTTTCCCAAGAAATGACACAACACTTCTAATTATCTTACAGTAAAGGCGCTGATCGAAAAGTCTGAAAAAAAAATACCCAGAAAGTTAACGTGTTTGCCGAGTCCTACACGCCCATTAGACGCTAGAAAAATGGCCCCGTGAACAACGTCCGAAGTTGAGCTGAAATTAAATTAAATCCCAAGCCCTCCAGTCGAGTTTCGATACCCGTCGCTGCCTTCTTGACGGCTCGCTGACAGAGGAAACCCGTCTTTCCACGATTAAACCATTCCAATGTTTACAAAAAGTTTGAATGAGTCAACTACTGAAATCTTCCTATCACGCGCGTGGGAAAGAACTTCCCGCGACCGTTGGTCACGTGCCCGGAGCAGCCAATCAGAGCTCGTCTCCAAATTTTGAAAGAGGTGGTTTCGAGAGGTGTTGCGTCATGAATAGCAAAGGAACAATCTGGCGCGAACGCGTGGCTTTTCACGCTGAGAGAGCGAGACTATTAAAGCCTGTTTATTCAGACGGCAAGACCACAGTAAGTAAAATATTAACATAAACTGCCTCCCGTTATACTACTCTTGTCAATCAATGAATCTTAACCAGTAAAAACGTTAATTAGTATAAATGAAATTTTTAGCTGGTTAAATTTTAGGTAATTAAAAATTTTAACACATTAACTTATAAACACTTGGATTACTCACTAAACTGTTACAGGAAAAGTAAATTTGTTTAGAAAAAGAGCATGTGAGGAACAACATTTGAGCAAATTAATGTAATAATTTTAAGCACATCCATCTTCCTTCAGCTGCTCCCTTTAGGGGTCACCAGAGCGGATCATCTGTCTCCATCTCACCGTATCCTTAACATCTGCCTCTGCAAGATCAGCATGTTCTCCATCACTACATCCATCCATCTTCTCTGTGATCTTCATTTTCAACACCTTTTATCCAGTAAATCCATTATCCCTCAGCCTTACTTCTAATTACCTCTCCAAACTGCTCAACATGAGCTGTCCCTCTGGTCACTCAGTAGTGAACATTTCCAGCTCTGCCACCTCGTGTATTTTTGTCAGCACCACAGTCACCAAACCATAACAGGTCTCACTGCCATCTTAAAAGCCTTTTCGCTCTCATTGCTATGCTTCCGTCACAAATCACTGACACTCGTCTCCACACTGCCTGCACTCTTCTTCACCTCTCTTGCATGGCTGACCTAAGGTATTTAAATTCATCCACCTTTGCTACATCTGCTCCCTGCAGCTTCACCTTTGCACCTGTCTCCATCCCATTCACAAACATGTATTGTCTTACCTTTCATTCCTCTTCTCTCCAGTGCATACCTCCACCTCTCCACTTGCTCCCTACAGAGCACAATATTTTTAAACATCAGAGTCCATGGAGATTCTGCCTGATGTCATCTGTCAACCTGTTCATCATCATTGCAAACAAGAAGGGACTCAGAGTTGATTCCAATGTAATCCCACCCCCATCACTTACAGCACAACCTCCACACTGTCTCACTGACCTCATACGTCATGCACCACCATCACATACTTCTCTACCACTGACTTCCTCATGTAGTACCACAGTTCCTCTCTTGTCACCCTATATTATCCTTTCTCTAGATCCACACAGTGCAACTCCTTATGGCCTCTATAGTTTGCATTTGTATTGCACTCTTGGTATGAAGCCACACTGCTGCTCACTGATTGTCATCTCTCTTCTTAACGTCATTTCAACAGCTCCCCCATATTCATTCATGGTACGGCTCATCAGCTTGATTTGTAGTTACCACATCTGCTCTGCACATCAGCCTTGTTCTTGAAAATTGGTACCAGTACACCACTACTTCATTCCTCGGGGTACAAAAACACCCCCACACTTTATAAATGACCAGCTCTCCATGTACTGCAATGTTAAACTAATGTGTGTACGCAATTTTCTTTTTAACTTTTCTGGGTCTTTTTTTAAATCATGCTTGTCATTCATAGTTTTCTAATCTTTTTTCATCTAGAAGTTAGTTTTCCAGTTCATCACAAAACCCAGTACTATTTATTTAAGTTACATTTTGTGTTGTGCATCCATCCGTATTTTTTCTCAACTGAGCAAAGTTGAAGGAAAGCAAAGTTAACAAGGACAACAATCACACAATCCCTCTTCTTTTTTATTTTTTAATTAGAAATAGCATTAGCTGTACACTGCAGTACTGTGTACCATAAACATTAGAAAGCCTTTTTTCCTGCTCTGCCATGTTTTTTGTAGAGGGACAAAATAGCACAGCAGAGCTCCAGTTATCAAAATCCTATGTACACATAAAAGCTAAGATTTTTTGTGGAAAAACTTTGGAGGAAGACTCATGATGTCTCCCACCGATACAGTCCGTTTGAAATAGTCTTAATTTGTAATCGTTGTCCTTAACGATCAATCATCCAGGCCTGGTGACTCTCCTTGCTGTATTCTTGATGCTATTCTGATGGCTTCCTCCAGCGAAGGCTGATCACTAAGCTACAAAAAAAGAAAAAAAGTAAATGGCACCATATTGACTGACATTTTGACGAGCACAGGTGAACAGTACTACAACAAGCCCATATAATAGTTTGTCAATTGTCTAAGTCAGTCTAAGGTCACTTAAAAATAAGGGCGCACATATTAAACAGCGGTAATCCCTGGGCATGAATATCCTTCTAATTAATTTAGAGGGTCTGGACTTAGACCATATTCTTTATACCTGCAACTTAAATAAAACAGTAAAATAATAAAGTAAATTAAACACAACTGTAATACATAGCCTAAAGATGTTCTTTTGAGTGGATATATTTTTGTGAATTTGTTAGCTGTAGATAACCTATGCTGATTATTACAAAATCTCCAATCCATAAGTGGAAAAAAAAATGTAAATGCATAAAAATCTTTTTTTTTTTCCAGTTATAAGTTTTGGTGTCAAGGAAAAACATTATTTTTTACAGCACTGGTTTTCTTTTTTGCATTACAGTGTACACAGTCACCATGAATCTGAATAACATGCATACTCACACATTTTGGTTTGATCACAAACCAGGAGGAGGGCACCTAAACCTTCTGCAATGAACCCCGCCTAACCAAGCTAATTACTAAAGGATTCAGGCAAATATATCTTCAGGGTGGGAAGGTACTTTGGGAGTGTAAGACCCTAAGTCCTGACTGAAACTGCTGTCAGTATCACGCAACACATCTCTTAGTAACGCAGTACATATTCAGTCATTTCCCAGCTTCGCATCTTAACTTAAACAAGACACCATCTACAAGTACATTCATTAACATATTTAATGAGCCTCTGAATTGCAGGGCATGCTCCAACAGATTTGATGACATAATATTTTCTGCATTTTTACTTCATCTTTGTACTAAAATTAACTGAAAAAGTTCACTGACTCAAGCAAAAGTCCCCTCATGATCTCTACCGACCTGCACAGCAATGTGAGTGCCGTTGGATGTGGCCAGTAATGTGACAGGATGAAGGTCATCTTGCTCTTGGCTGTAGCCGGCCTCCTCCACAGTTTGGAACGAAGCCATGTCAGGTGTCATGATGGCCACCTAGGGGCGACAGATTTGAATTACAGCTTAATTATTGGGTCACAAATCAATTTCAGAAACACATCTGGTGAAATTACAGAAGTTCACCAGGAAACTTGTTGTATGCTATGAAGGGTTGCATACCAAATTATATTTTAAAATATTATAAAAAAGCAAAAGAAACATCTTTCTTTCCCAATTTAAGTTACTTTTATAACATGCTGACTTGAGTTCCAGCTCAGTTATTTAAGCTGAACACAACAGAATCCCTCTAAATGAGAGGGATTCCACATTATTAAGAGTCTACTGAGCTATCACAGTTGTTTACCTGTTCATCTGAGCCATCTGTTGTTACCATGGTGACTGAATGAGCACCCTGAGTTGCCAGCTCATGGGCTGGGATAGTTATGGTTGTGCCTTCTTGGGTTACCATGGTGATTGTGCCACCCATAGCTTGAAGGTCTGCCTCGGAGATACTGACCTGAAAGAGCAAGGAACACTGAGTAAATTATTCTATCAACACACTACGACCGGTCAAAGTCTCTCTGAGATTAAACATTGTCTTTTCAAGAGTTGACAAACCGGCATCAGATTTGCAACTGTTACTGAATACAAACGTGCAAAAAAAGTAAAAAAAAAACAAAAAACTGAATCTGAAATTAATTTCAGTGAAACTTCATTTTATAAAAATCAAAACAAAAAACTTCGATTTCTATTACCAGGCTCTATGTTAAATTTTTAATATAAACATAATCCAAATGGATAGCATGCAGACACCTGTATAACACCTGTTGGGAAACACACACATAATACAGGACACAAGTATAACAATGATACATTTTTCTTGGTTTATCTATAAAATGAATTAGCGCAACACTTGTTCAGTGCATTTGTGGATTGTGTGCACACTCCAGGAACTAAATAACTGCCTGGAGGCATTAACAAGACGGTTCCTGAGTGACGGCAGACATGATGGATGTAGCCACCATTTGTCACCACTTTGTGAAAGTATTGTTATGAAACCTCAAGCTGAGCTTTTCCACCAATGTCATCTTGGTGTTTTGAAATTGAAGGTGAAGAGAGTGGGGTGGCTCTGACTGCGAAATCGCACACTCATTGTCTAACCATTTGCCAATGAGCAAATCCTGGAAAATCCTTCTGACTCTTAGATGAAGAAAAAAATTACAAAATTGATTTAATGCCGTATTCCACATGACCTGGTGAAGAGAGTGAGCCTGCAGACTCAGAAAAATGGACCAAAGCCTGCTTTCTCCTATACTTTTCTAGGATCAAATGTCATTCTGCAGCCACATGCGTCACACTGGTGTCCATGAATATGAATGCAGTTTTAAGGCACTTGAGTGCTGGCTTTACTCTTCAGATGAGGAAGCTACATCTATCTTTTTTACTTTAAATGGTGAAGATGCTGGCTTCTAGAAAAACTGATGCAGCATTGTTACAATCGTGATGTTGGTGTATTTTCTAACCTGTTGTTGCGTTCCATCTTCCTGTGTTACCAGGGCAACATGCTGATGACCGACCATGTCTGAGCTCTCCACTGGAACTGGCTCTGAGCCAGAGTCGTCAGCCTCAACCACAGCTGTCGTGTAGCTCACACTGGGGTCATCAATGGCATCTGAATTGACATTAAAGATTTATTAAAAAATGTCAAATTTAACAAATAGATGATTAGTTTGCTTTGCACTATTATTAACACTCGTTTCCATTATTGCTGCATTAAGCTACAAATTAAGACAATTCTTATATCTGTCACAGACTAAACATTTATCAAAAACATTTATGCAATTTTTCTGTTTCATTGCATTTTACTGACCTGTTGGGGGTTCAAAGTAGGCCTCCTGTTCCTCCTCGATGGGCTCCGTGTCGTTGTGCGCTGTTCGTTTGTGCATGGCAAGTGTGGAGATTTGCTTGTAGGTTTTCCCACAATGATTGCAGTTGTATGGTTTACAGGGCGTATGAACAACATGGTGTTTGTAAAGGCTGGAGTATTCTGTGAAGCGCTTCTCACACCCAGGCACTGTGCACACATATGGTTTCTCACCTGCAGTGGAAAAGCAGTAAAAAAAAAAGTTGTCTTTACTCACTTGCACATCATGTTTTTTTTTTATATGCAAGAGCACAATGAGGAACAATCAAAAGATGCCTTGCTGCAGATTTAGTTATAAGCTAATTTCCACCTACAGATATAGAGTATTAAAGAAGCTGTGAAATCCAAATACATATCCAAGATACAAGACCAATAATATAATCAAATGCGCATATAAAACCTTGATCCCCTCCCCCCATCCACAAAATACAAACTCAATATAAAACCCTGCTACTCTAAAAACAGCCATTAGGTATCAGCCTACCAGGACAACACCTAAATAAATATATCGAAGTACCTTTGGTTCACACTTCCTAGTAAAACATGTGGCACAGGTTTTATGAAATTCAGTGTTAGACATGGAAATTTAAACCATCTCGAAACTTTATCCCTTAATGGCTTAAAAGCTTCTCGCTCAGTTTCTGTGGAAACGACCAAGTCGTCTGCATACGTGAAATACACTCGAGCACTTAGTGGAGCCGCACGCTGAGTCATCATGAGCCACTGAACACTCACTGAACACTCACCGGTGTGAATCCGCATATGGTTCTTGTAATTGGTGGCACTGGCAAATGACCGTCCACAGCTTGGTTCAGAGCAGTAGTATGGCCGTTCTCCGGTGTGTGTTCGGATGTGAACCTTACGGATATTGGAGGTGGTAAATGACCTGCCGCAGCCTTCAACTGGGCATTTAAAAGGCTTCTCTCCTGCAAAACAAGAAATATGTCAAACCTGCAATTTAAAATCTGCAGGATTATGAAACTGGCACAAATACAACAAAACACTATGCAGGTATAGGTATTCTAGACTACAAATGCTGATATGAGACTTGTCTTCACTCCTCTTTGAAGAACCAATGTGATTCAAACTGCAAATGTGTACTGTATTTTAAAAATAAGCAGCAACAACTTGGCATTGTGCTTCTCATGATAACCATGTGCCTGCCATCCTGCAGCACTGTGCTGGCTGTGAAAAATTTCACCTCCCCTTACCCTGTCAAGTTGTTCAGCCAGTCCTGGCTTCTCACTATGATCTGTGTTTTTTCAAAAACTAGTCTTGTGTGGCTTGTTATTTCACTTAATTTAGAATCCAAACACTCCTCAAACAGCCTCCTCTGTATTAAGAGCCCTGAGGCTTTTACCAGCAGTAGCAAACAACAGCCAACAGTCAATCTCCAATGTTTGTTTTCAAACCCATCCATTCATTCTCTTACACTTATCCTGTTCAGGGTCACAGGAGGGCTGTGGCCTATCCCAGCTGTCATAGGGTGAGGGTACACCTGTACAGGTCACCAGCCTGTCGCAGGGCCAACACAGAGAGACAGACAACCATTCACACTCACATTCACACCTATGGGCAATTTATAGTGACCAATTAACCTAACCCCAGTAAGTGCATGTCTTTGGACTGTGGGAGGAAACCCACACAGACACAGGGAGAACATGCAAACTCCACACAGAGAGCCAAGGAGGAATCGAACCCACACCTTCCAGATGTGATTCTAGCTGCGCTGCGCTGTTTTCAAACCCTTTTAGCCTTATAGTGTGTTGCAACACACAAACTGGGGGTGTGATGATTGTGTACCTGTATGGGTCCTTGTGTGCTTCTGAAGGTCTCCAGAGGTTTTGAAGGACTTGCAGCAGTTCAACTCCTGACATCTGTATGGCTTCTCCCCCGTATGTGTGCGTGAGTGACTCTTTAGTCCATACCCTTAAACAATCACAATTTGACAGCTGTTATTATTTTATGCCCGAGAGCAGCCGAGCACATATTTATTTTGATCTCATAAATTTAACATCAAGGTGCTTCCTGGCTAAAAACAGACCTTTAGGGGTGACTACACTCATAAGCACAACTGGTTCACATAGAATTAAGACAGTGTGTTTGGGGTAACTCACTTAACAGAAATCTGTGCATTTTCCTGATATTTGATAAACAAAATGAAAACCTCACTTCAGTGAAAGGTCAAATTTTTTTCTACACAGTAAAACCTGGAATAATTCAACTGTCAATAATATCACTATGTTCATTTTAAATTTAATCAGTTAAAAGACTTTCCATGATAGCCTGAATCTTTCTACAAGATAACTATAAGAAACTAGCCATGAGCATGTGCGAAATTTAGTTATCCTTTGCTACCTGTTGCAAACTTCTTTCCACAGCTAGGATAGTCACAGATGTACGGTTTGTCTCCAGTATGAGAGCGCTCATGTACCTGCAGGACGCACAAACAAAATTGTAAAATTGCAACATCACGAGCTTCAAATGAAATATTATCTGTCAACACTCCCACACATGAGGAGGCACAAAGAAACCAACAAACCAAACCTATTTTACATGAAAACAAGAAGAACTTCCACAAAGCCTCCACGCATACCTTAAGATGGTGGGCAGTGGTGTAGAGTTTTCCACAACCTTCGTAATCACAGCGAAAAGACTTTTCCCCTACATTTGAGACCCTTCCTGGTCTGCTGTCTTGTCCCTGTAACACAATCTGAAAGACAAAGGACAATGGTGTCTTCAATATTAGGCCAAATGAAAAGGCGAAAAAAAAAACCATGGAAAAAACGTTACCCGCATGTGAACACCGTTGTCTGCTTCAACTCTGCCAAAGGACCCCAAGGGGTTCTCTATATTCTCCACCTGAGAAGGAAAAGAAAGGATACTTTTTTTAGTCTACTGGATTATTGTCAGTATATCCAACTAATGGATATATAAATACAACAGATAAACCATGAATAGAGCAAAATGTTAACATTCACAATAAGTAAACATATGAGGCCCATAAATTCACACATATCTCATATAAACAAGTGATGCTCTTGACAAGATAAGAGCTCATGAACAAGTTAATTACGTGTGTGCACAACGCAATGATATTAGTGAATTTCTTTAACATTAAAAAAAAAATACTGTGTGAAGGAATACCACGACACTGCAAGCTCCTATTAAAGAGTAACATTAACTGTTAAATTTTCAGAAGAAAAACGAAAATAAAAAAAAGGAGAAAATTCATATGAAAATATTAGCCTTTAATTTCCTCCATCTCCATTGTCTAACAGCTAACACATTCGCCTTACATGCAAACGATCAGTTCCAGAAGGAGACACAACCCCAGCTTCAGGGGGGGTCACAAACACACATAAATGAGAGCTGCAGGGTCAGGAATACCAAATATGATATACAAATCCATCTACTGCAGTGATCAAACGGCCTTAACTTAAACATGAGCAAATAATCAATGAACTGGTGCCACACCAGTACAAAGACAAAGCACATTTACCTTGGTGGTGTATTGTTCCAGCACGCTGATGGTCTCTGGGTCAATGGCTGCGGCCTCTGCCTGCAAGTCTGCTATGGTGCCATCAGCCTGGATGGCCAGGATGGTGTTGGACTGGGGCATGTGCACTGTGTGCTGGATGTAGGCGGTGCTCCCATCTTCCAGCTGTACCTCCTGCAGGCCGCTCTGGTCGTATGTATCTGCACAGAATTGAGGAGAAGGATGCAGAGACTGAAACTCAGTGAGGAAACTGGACTTTGTTCCAGTAAAAACCAAAGTCAGAGAGAAGTGCTGGTTTCCTCCATGTCTGTATCCAAACTTAATGTTTCTTAGCAGTAAAATCACTCACCTTGAGAGTTAAATTATAATTGTTTTGTACATTTTCTACTTCAATAGTCACATTTATGTAAATATTTCCGCAGACAATAGCAAATTCAAATGTAACAGATTTGAGGTAAATACAGCCAATTAATACTTTGGCTTGGAGTTTTTATAAAAAGATACACACACCCATTAACATTTTTAATGTCCATGCATTAGTAGGTTAGCTAACTTTGCAACTAAATCCATAAAAAAGTTCTCTGGAGGTTGAAGAAACAGATTACAAAAAAGAAGAAACATTTCTTTTTGTCTCCCTGTACACAGTATTATGACATTGGTGAATGCTAAATGAAACACTATAATAAATAACTATAGAAATGAAAGACACTTAAAATTAATTTGATCAGGTATTATTTACCTTTGGGTGTGTGAATATAGGCAGTTGTTCCATCTTCTAACTGAACTGCTTGTCCATCTTCAAGCTGTAAACTGTCCCCTCCTAAAAAATTGATTCAAATTTCACTTTATCAACAGTATGAGTTTGGTATCCTATTAGCGAGCAGAGTGCTGCATAATGTAGATTACATGCAATTAAATTACAGGTTTGTACTGTGCCACAAGCACAGTATACAGAGAATGAGATCCGCTCCTCTATTAGTATTTATTACAATACTATCATTTCATTTACCTGCTTTAGGCATGGGCACATGCTGAACATAGGCAGCAGAGCCATCCTCCAGCTGGATCACCTGGCCATCCATGATCTGTCCATCTGAAAACGAACCTTTGGTGTCATGCTGGATGTATGCAGTGGATCCATCTGCAAGAGTAACTGCCTGCAGGCTCACTGTGTCCATGCTCTCCATCTGATCTCCATCTGGGAAACAACAAGAGTAGCAAAACTCAGACTTTCAGTTTAAGAAGTCAATGTTTTGTAGTCGTAAACTGTAACTTGTAAGTGAAATTAAAATCTGATTAATTTCAAGTCTCTATAATGATGTCAGTAAATGCCTTTATCACAATCAAACATTTAGAAGCCCACCTGCCACTGTCACAGCCTCCGTCAGACAGAGTGTGACCGGCTGGCCATCTGCATCGTGAAACTCTGCCATTGCCTGGGAGTCCCGGTTTATCTGGGCCAAGAGCATGCTTTAGCTGCTGCAAAGAAACATGCAGGAGACTCAAATGAACCACAAGCAGTGAAAACGGAGGTAATCCACAGTTATTCGATAAACCCTGACACTCTAAAAAAGAAACCGATGAGTTATTTTCTTCCAAGGTAACATATAAGCTGCTCTTGTGCCCCTCTAATCCATGTTTCTCACATATGTTCAATACATACAGATGTAAACATTTTTTTCAATGCATGGACACATTTAGTAAATATAGATGGCAAACTGGCAACCAACTGTACAAGTGTACAGAAGTAATGTGTTATAATTTACAAGGTTATTGGTGTAAACTAAATGTGGAAAAACATCAAATAACAACAAAAAACTAGAATTTTTACTAACAAAAACTTCCTGAAATAAAAAAATTAATAAATTGCAAAATGCTTAGTTTAGCCTGTTTCAAAATGGTCAGATATGCCAACACAGCCACCACTAGGACAAATTTCAATGTGAGTCAAGAGTGTTCATTTACTAGTGTAAACTGTTGTGTTTGTAATATAATACGAATTCCAAGCTTAATATATTTTGGCCCTGACAAATACCTCCATCCAAACTAAGGATACACCACTTGTGAAAACTTCCATGTATCCTATTGATTCTATTTCCATTGGAACTGATGCCAGTGTCTCCCTTAGTGACATCACCATTAGCTGATGCTAATTTTTACTTTTATTTCTTTTTTGACCCATAAAATCAAATAATTCTTATACATTTGATTTCTGTCATCATTATAAAAATTTATCATTTCAAATCTTCATCACAGCAGCTTTGAACATTTAGTAAGTGAGAAATATGTCACATAACAGATAAAACATGTGTAAACGTCATCTGGTTTGTCCACAGGGCCAGTATTGATTGAACAATCAGCTGATATTTTTGCAATATCTGTGATAAAAACTGAGCTGAAACGAGCAGACCAAATATTGATGCTAAACGAAACTGAAAACAAAAATTAAACACGAATTAAAAATAAATACAAACGTGTTAACAAAAAAATAAACCCTCTGGTGACTTGATCTAACATACTGTGGACATTAACTGAAGGAAAAAGAAGGACATTATGATTTGTCAGAGTGGTCCTCTAAGTCTGTCTTCAAGTTTAAGTCACAAATATGGTACCAATTATTATTAAACTATAATAAAGCAGTCTAACAGTTATAATCAGCCCCCATTTGGTCATTGTTTTTGATTACTTCCTTACTGACAAGGTAAAGTCGTCGTTAGTTGATTATATTTCTAAAACTCGAGGACTTATTTAGCACCTATTTGCGTTAATGAAAAGCACATCATTTCAGACATCTCACAGCTGATGTGCTTTTGGCGCTTGTTGATTTGAACTGAATATTTGGGACTAGCAAACAAGATATAGCACAACTGTGACTTGCCACATTTTTCAGCCTGTTAGGAAATTATAATAAACAGGCATATTTAACCAGCTCTGGTGCGAGACTTTAGTTATCAAACAGACAGCATGTCTGAATACTCAAACGCTTGACGGCTATGGCCACAGAAACATGTTACAGCGGAGTACGCTTGGTAGCCACATGGCTAACAACACAGCTAACTCCGCCAAGCAGCGGTGTCACGACTTTCTCTGCGGTTGTTAGCGAACTGTTTCTCAGTGACTGCGGTAACTGGGAGCACAGATAAGTTAAATGGTTTGTGGAAGCCTAAGCGCCGTCTGTAATGCCCAATCGAGGACTGGCTAACTCTCTCCATACAGCTTCCAGTTTGACTAACTAGCGACGCAGTTGGAAAACAAGAGCGAGGAATCAGCGAGCTAATTAATGATAACATAAGCATTTTGGCTCGGTGGGTATCAAATTTATTTTATGTTTTAACAGCCGTTTCTTATTCTTGAACTACATCCCCACCGCCGCCTATCACTCCCTCTCGCAGAGATGGCTGAGGGAATAATGCACACTGGGTAAAAACCAATTTATATACTAACCTCCGAAAAATTTCCAACAATTCCTCCTGTTCGACCACCATGCAACAGTGCAGGAAACGGTCGGGGACGGTCACAACCCGGGAAAATGTATAACAAAACTACGCCTACCGTGTTGTTCCGCCCATTTTCTATTGATGGATTGGTTAGCGAGTCAGAAAGCTCGCTCCTATTGGTTTAAGCCGGTGCCTGTCGCGTTCATGCAAGTTTGTGTTGCTATTATTCAGCCTCCCGGGCCCCTGGCAGACGCCATTCCGCGTCCGTTTTCGTATTGTCTCAGCTTTTTGACCATAGCTGCGCTGCCACGTCGTTATAAAATAATTATTTAGGCATTAAAGTAAGACGATAGCCATTCGACACTGTAGATTCCGAGCCACCTTGCGACACAGGTTGTGGTTAGACAGGTTCACCAGCGACATGAACTGCGATGTGTTGGAAGATTTTTCGGCATCCATGTTGAAAACAAGGTCGTGTGGGTAAAAAAAGGGGGAATGTGGGCAATGCAGTGAAAAGAGACTCGGAGGGATAAAATGACACATGACACTACAAACTACATGGAGGACAACAAATGATCGTCTTTCAAAAGTTACAAATACGATTTCACCTGATGAATAACTACAAAACAGAGTGATCTAGATAGAGTAGACTCGCCTAGAGGTGTAATTTTAAATGAGACTTGCACTTAAATACAGACGTGCACTATTTAGGGCGTGGGTATCAAACTATTTGTAATTCATGGGTCAGACGTAGCCCACTTAGATCTAAAGTGGAGCAGACCATTGAAATCATTGCATGAAAACATTCCATCAAATACTTTCCGTTGATGTGCCAAGATTAAAAAAAAAAAATTTAAAACCATAAACCTGAGTGAAGGATATGTTACCCCACTCTTAAAAATCTTCCTAATGTAAAACGAATTATTGAGAGCCTAGGATATCTTTAGAATAATCCAGTGTCAAAAAGATTTATCAGTTCTTCCACACCCATCACATCTACACATCTACATGCTAATTTAAAAATTTAAAGATCACAGTAGAAAATGCACCAAACCTTCACATGTAGATGTTTTTTTTTTAAATTTAAACTACAAAACGTTATGATTCTACCTCCCAGAATAGAAATACTTTTAAGTAGCTCTACATTTTTACTCATATGGATGAGTGGAAGGAAATGTAGTAAAATGTATATCACCACAACAGATATGTGTGTAAAAATGAGAGTATTAAAAGGTTTGACATCCTTGACTTAGGCCCTGAGTGACTGATGCAGACGTAATTCAATCAATCAATGATGGAACAATAATAATAATATATGTCACACTGAAAAATGAAAAGATTAAGATAAACACACTGCTTAAAATTACTGTGATGGAATGGAGAAAATTAAAGAAAAATGCTGTTTATACACATGGACGAGTATTAATTATCTAAGTGTGGACCTTTTTTCATTTTTTAACACTTTAAATACATTTTCCTGATCTTAAACACTGGCTTAAAGGCAATAAATTTGATTTTAATGAAATGTTCTTTTGTAGTCTTGTATTTTTTTGTGCTTTTAATTAAATGGATATAAATATACAGTATAGTAGCTCCATTGGATGTCAACATGCAGGTTTTAAACACGACCACCTTGATAGAATTTTGAGGTCGTTTATCCAGGACCACCACTTTTAACTGAAATATGCAAAACGGGACAAAAAAAAGGAACACTCAGACTTAACTTCAGGAACATCAGTCAGTCCAGTTAGGAACCATAATGATTCAGATGGTGGCCACAGATCATTGCTCTCTTCTTACAGTATCCCTCCCTGGTGAGAGCACAGTGAACATTTAAGCACCCTTAAACTGACAATTCAGGGTCTTGAACACAAACTATAGTTATTTAATGTAAGTTGAGCAGTGTTGTCATGTGATTATTTTTTATAATTATTAAAATCGAGAGGCCAACCCCAGTTGTTCCAGATAATATTTTTGATTAATGTCATACTTCTTGTATATTCTGTAATAATGAAAATAAGACTTTTATTTAACAATATAATCAAAAACAGGATTTAATTTTTTTTCAGGTATACCCCATATAAAAACCATCCTTTACTCTGCAGAATGAGAGAAATCTTACTCACTTACTGCCCACAGAGCATCAAATTTTGTGCAAACGGGTTCTCCACGTGAGAACATTTTATTGGAGTCACGCTGCAGCAGAGTGACGTATTGTTTTACTGTTTTTGCGTCAAGTAAAACCAAAGACACGCAAACAGAGCGGATGATACCGGAGGCTGCTGTCAAAATAAGACCTCATAATTCAGAAAGGTTTAAGGTGGCCTGTCGTCCTTCTCTTCTTTCCGTTTTCTATTCGTTCCTTTTCCTTGAAGTTTATTTATATGAAACACAAATAAATCAGATGCAGCTGGGGCTTCATAAACAATTTTGTTGATAATATACAACTACCTGCCTGATCTACATTTCAGGCATTTTTCACTAAACATTTTAAACAACTTTTAGCATTTAAAAAAAAAAAATGTTGTTAGTGGTGCAGCTCAGGAATCTGTGATGCAGCATGAAAAACAATACAATGGGCTATACAGGGTTTGGAGATAAGTTTTATTCTGAAGGTTCGGAGGAAAGTGCTTCTTCCTTTTTTTTTTAACTTGACCTTAACTTAACTACCTGTCATTTGGGGGAGTCTCCTCTTCTCAAGTGGACTTGACGCATCGGGGATTCCTCATCAGACGCGGTTGTGTGCAGGCAGACAGAAGACACAAGCGCAGGCCCGCCATCATGTTCACAGGGATGCGGACGGAGAATCGGGGAGAAAAGGGGGTCCTGGATGCAGCGACTCTGAGGCAGCAGAGGAGGCTGAAGCAGGCGATCCAGTTCCTCCATAAGGACTCAGCTGATCTGCTTCCTTTGGATGGACTGAAGAAACTCGGGACTTCCAAGCAGGGGGTGAGCCGCCCACCCAAGGCCTTTCATTATGTAGGGCCGTTTTAGACACTATTGCATTAACAGAAGTGTAGTCTGATGCAAGATGATGATAGCAACAAAACATAAAAAAGTTGCTTTTTAAAAAAATGATCAAGCCATTAATTTTCTTACCCACATATCCAGATATAGCAGAGTGACTGGAGCCCATCTCAGCTGTCATTGGGTGGGAAGCAGGGTATACCCTGGAGAGGCTGCCAGTCTGTCACACAGCTAAAGATACAGACAGCTATTTACACTCCCACATCCACACCTGGGGCCAGTGTAGAATCACCAATAAATCAAGCATGCATGGCAGTGGATTATGGGAATAAACCGTATCACAAAAATGCGTAAAAGTCAGGACGGTGTATTTCCTAAAGTCACACGGATGTGGACAACCAGGCGAAATATATGAAGTCAAGAAGAAGGTCTTTAATATCATAATGCCATTGTTAGCTCAGATTGTAAATCTGATTTCAAGCTCCAACGATGCAGATGATCTCTACACAGTTTGTGCTGTTTTTCATTTCTGTTGTAGCAGCCACATAATATTCTCCAGAAGCGCCTGCTGGAGGCGAAGCTGTCCCGGGGAAGGATAAACATGTGTGGCGTAACGCCAAATAATGCAGAGGTTCATCTGAGCTGTCGTCATTTAAATTCACACGAGGATGAGGAGGAAGACTTCATCTTTGTACCCTGCAAGGTGAGTGGAAGTTGGGCCACTTAAAAATATGAAAAGAATAATACATCTGTGGATCTTTTGCTTAAATGATGTTTTTTCTTTGCTCTCCACCTTGCATGCCTTGTCCCTGCGTTCACAGTGTTTAGGACAGGAAGTTCATTTGCTGGTTGACACAGGTTGCAAGCTGAATCTGATGTCCTCTGTGACCGTGGAGAGATTTGGGTGAGATGACTTCACTAATCACTAATCACACTGCAAACACCTGCAGGATGGAGGGGAGGATTGTTGACTTATTTTGCTTTTCTTCAAGTTTGAGAGAACTGGTCGAAGAGGTCAAAATGGAGACTGATGGCTTTCCATTTCAGCGTAGGCTCTGCATCGATGGTCACATCAAGGAGCTCAGCCTGACCATCGGACAAATCTGGATAACGTGTTCTTTTGCCATAGTGGGTAAGGAAGACGGCAGTCTTTACCTGGATGAAAATGACAGACACCTTTACATTACACAGTGTCTCATGTTGGTCCATCAATTACATTTATTTTCAGAAAGTAACATGGCCTTCATGTCTTTGGGCAACAAGACTTTAAAGACACTCAAGGTAAATCTACTTTGCCTCAAACATTCAGTCCTGGACGGGAAACTTTTAAGACCATCACTGATGTAAATAGATTACTAGACTGGCTAAAATGGCTCTTCTATAACCAACATGGTTACGTAATGTTTTGATGTACCATCTGTTTTTGCAGTGTGTGATTGATACAGAAAAGCAGATCATGGTGATTGGGACGTCTGTTAGGGAGCAAATTCAATTTGCCAAAAAAAGCGTCCAGCGAGAGTAAGTTTTATTTTATCTTTTATCTTCGAGATGATTTTTCTTGTGCAGATTATATTTTGACAAGCTTGATTGTCAGTACCTGGGCTGCTAGCAGCTCTATACAAGAGTCAACAGCAGAGTGAGCTGTTTGGCGGTGGAAGAGAAGATTTGGCAAGTTTTTCATGGGTGCAGACCCACATACTCATCTCTGCTGCTCAACCCACAAATGCATTTTCCTTACAAATGTGGCTCCATTAAGGAGAAATACACAGGCTTCCCAGTGGTATAAGATTAGTTGCCAAGAAACATTGTTACAACAAAGAAAGAATTAACCAAACTGTATAGTATATAAAGTATATAAAAAGCCAGATATCCTTTGCATAAATCTAACCAAATCCTTTATTTTTTCTTCAGTTCCACAGATTTCAGAGACCTGGGTTACTAATCTTCTTGCCCACAAATAAACCCACACTGACCAAAAGCAATAGGAACATTTACTCCTACACCCAGATGCCTCATTGCTGAACTTCAGATTTCTGACTTCACACACTCTCAGTTTCTCGCTGCCAGCTTGGTTGCCGCGTTTGGAAATCCTGATGCTCCACGGTGACATCACTGATTTTTAAAATAACACAAAAGGCAGCCGTTCACAAATTGCAGCGGTTCACACTTACAGGTTAAAATGTAGCATTCTTGTAGCAGCGTATGAGTCTTGTATTAGCAGTTGCTGCAGTAGTACGTGCTGTGCGGGTAGTTAAGAGAAGCTGTGATCTTCAAGATTCTGATATAACTCAGATTTTTAGCTCTTTATAATATCCTACAAATTAGTACTGTGCTGCCAGGTTCTACAGCTGTGGAGAACAAAGTTTAGTTTGTGCAGATAACAAGCTCAGCACAATCTATTAAATGCAGACTAGGTGTTTGTCTAGTATATTTGATAATGCTGTAAATGTATTTTCTAGTTGAAACATGTATTTGACTTGAGGTCACTGCCTTTTAATGTTTACAGAATTGTAGTGGCACTTGTGACAGGTTTTATCACCCAACGGCAGCAAAAGTGTATCACTGAATAAATAAATAAAGTGAGATGTTTTTGTGTCTTTGTTCATTTGCTTCTTACAGGAGCAGTAGCACCTCTGAAAGTCTTATATAACTCAAATCTGTGCCATTTTATCTGAGAACCATTTATGAATCTGGGACCTGCTGAAGGTGACCTCATTGAAGCTGTTAATTAGAGGAAAAACTGAATATAGTGAGGAGGAGATCACTGCTTTTCTCACAGCTGCTTTTTTCTGTGTGGCTGTACCATAGCAACTGCAGCGTGACAGCAGTGTTCAGTAATACTCTGACCTGCTGAGCAGCAGTTGAACAGCCCCTCCAGTGGCAATGAGGAAGACCAGCTCAGGCTTGAAGACTTTTACCATGGAAACCAAAATAAACAATGAGGCGAAGTTGTCGTTTGCAGCTGTGATCAACACACAAGTTGTAGGTAATGTAATCAGTTTTAAATGACTTGTGTATGTAGCTGCTTTCTTTACTGCAGAAGGTTAATAACTGCATTTCCTGTTTTTTGTGGACATAGAAGGAAATATTCCAACTTTCTGTACATATTTGGTTAGACTCGATTTCAGTCATGAAACACAAGAAAGTAGATTTACTCAAGTCTTGTAATTAAGTACAATTTTGATGAACTTTGCATTTTACATTCCACTACATTTATCTGATAAGTTAGTCACTTGGTAGATTTGGAGTGAAACCACAAACTGCAATGAAACAAACGATATGTAATATATATATATATTTTAAATTACAGAAATATCAAACATCTGTTTCACAGCAGTACATAAAGTTACATATAACAGTGATTAAATTAGCCCACCTTCACCTGCAGCAACATTAAAGTGATGGACACATTATTATATCGGTGATTACAGTATGAGCAATTTTACTTTAACAATTGTTAAAAATAATGAAATCATAATTGAATTCTAGTACATTTAGACAGGAATATTACTGTAGCTTTATTCAAACTAAACAGTTGTCTTACTACTTCTTCCAGTGTTCACATTAAATGAAAATGTATAAAATTAGTTATAAAATATTTTCTAAATAAAATCTGTAAAATGTTCACACGACAAGTAGATTTATATTTTCTGTTCTGTGTTTTGTACTTATTGAAAATATGTTAAATTTGACCAAAATATGGCTCAGAGATTTCCAGGTGTTTCCTCGCTCGCTGTCTTTTCACTATTACATTATAAAGAAAAATGCAGAACAGAAATAAAAATTGTGGGATTCTATCCTGTTACTACAGCGTTACTATGACATCCGGACAGATGGTGGCATGTGAGGCTGCACTGATTCCATTGTTCCTGGGAAAGCAGGGATGCAACATCACATTTGTCCTGGAAAGCTCTGAGAACATCAGAGCTGTTCTGGGGTCAGTGAAACACCTGCTGATCCAGACTTTGCTGACTAAAGCTTCTCACAGGGACTCTCTCTTCAATATCATGACCTTCTCAAGCAAGGTGAGGAAACATGAACTTATTTAGGATTTTCTCCTGACCACACAGAGTCAAAGTATACAGAGTCAAATATATTCATACACCTCCAGTAATATTTGGTTAAACCTGGTTGAAGTGCAAGACTCACCTCGACCAAATGCTTTTGGTAGCCATCAACCAGTTTCTGGCATAATTCTGCCTGGATATTTAATGACTCTTCTTGCCAGAACTGCTAGAGTTCATTAAAAACAGATGGCTTCCTGGCATGGACCTGACTTTTAAGGATAGTCCACAAATTTCCAGTAGGGTTGAGTTTGGGGCTTTGAGAAGATCATTCCAGGAGCTTAATATTAGCCTGCTTCATCCATTTGGAAGAAGAAGATAAGAAGTATTATTTGTCACATTCACAGTCACACATACCTGCAGCCAATAATAACTAGCAAGACTATATAAACAAGCAGGAAAAAAACAAACAAGTAATTCACACTATACAGAATATAATAATTTACATTGTGCATAATAGTGCAGTTTAGGGCTCAGAGTAGAAGAGACAGATGGCTTGTGGATAAAAACTCTTCTTCAGCCTCTCAGTCTAAGTTTTTGGGCAGCAGTCACACTGGCCTGATGAGAGCAGGGAGAGGAGAGAGTGTCCGGGGTGGCTGGGCTGTTTAAGGATCTTCACAGCCCTCAACCTGCACTGCTTGGTATAAATGCCCTGCAGGTTGGGGAGGGTGGTTCTGATGGTCCTTTAAGCTGAATGAACTAACCCTTCTAAGAGCCATGAAGTCCTGTTTAGTGCAGCTTCCCATCCAGGTGGTGATGCTCACATGCAAGATGCTCTTGATGGTGCAGGTGTAAAAGTTCCTGAGCACCTTGAAGTCTCGCAGCTGCCTGAGGAGGTCGAGACGCTGTCTGGCCTTCTTCAGAGCGCTGTTAATGTGAGGAGTCCAGGACACGTCCTGTGAGATGGTCGCTCGTGGGAGCTGTCACATGGTGTTGATGTGTGTTTTGGATGATTGTACTGCCGGAACACCCAATTGTGTCCAAGTTTCCCCCATTTAAGTAATGACAATAAAGGCATTCTATTCTATTCTATTCTATTCTATTCTATTCTATTCTATTCTATTCTATTCTATTCTATTCTATTCTATTTATCTGAGATGAAGTTGAAGAACTTGGAGGTAGTTCTTCTTCATTATTCCACTTTGTTGTTACTTTGTGTCAGTACCACTGGCAGCAAAACAGCCCCTGAACATGATGCTGCCACCATCATGTTTGATAGGCGGTATAGTGCTCTGAGGTTTGAAAGACTCACATTTACTCCTCAAAGCGTACATCATTGTAGCCACATAGCTCAATCTTTATCTCGCCTGACCATAAAACTTCTCCAGAAGGCATTTGGCAGCTGCAAATTCCAGTCAAGGAAGGTTGAAGGTGTTCATTTTTGAGCCGTAGCTTCTTTCTTGGTGGCCACCCGCTCAGTCCGTGATGATGTAAAACTCACTTCACAGTAATGCTGGTGTTGCAGCAGTTTTCGGGTCATGACAGGCTTGAGCCTTGGTGATTCCTGGGTTGTTCCTGAACATCCTAAACCACTTTCTCTCATGGCAAAATGGTGACACATCCAAATAAATTAAACCTATGTACAATTGTTTGAACTGGCGATTTTGGAGTATGTAGTTATTTAGAAATGACTTCAAGAGACCTTCACAACTTGTGTGTGAGTTGCTTGGACTTTCCCATTGTTCTGAGTGTTGGTCAGTCCAACATGTGCTGTCAAACAAATCCTTTTTATGATGGCAAAGAGAAACTACCAGTTGCAGCCAACTAGTCAATCTCATTCTTTCCTTGTCTTAGTTTTTATCTTACTTTTATTTCTTTTTTCATTACATTTTTTTCCTGCCGGTGAGCAGTATTATCTCAGATTTACTGAGTCTTTCTTTCTCTTTGAAGGTGAGCTGCTGGTCGCACCACATGTGCTCCTGTGCTCCTGACACAGTGTACACAGCTCTGTCCTGGATTCACTCCATCAGCTGCAGCTCAGGCAGAGATCTCTTGGCTGCTCTGAGTATTGCTCTCACTGACTCCGTGTGTCAGGCTGTCCACCTCCTCTGCACAGACTTCCCCGAGCAGCCAGAGGCCGTGCTGAGAGCGCTTCTTGCCCTCGCAGCTGGGAGACCTGTGAATGTTTTCTACCTGCAGGATTCTGGGACTAAACTGGACAGAAACACTCAAGACTTCCTACAGTGTTTGACACAGACCACAAGGGGGAGCTGCTATCTGATTCCAATTGATCGGAGTGGAGTGCTGGAGAAGGTATGGGCAAATGAGAATTGCTCAGCTGTTCTGAAAAAAATAATCAAATGCCAGTGATGGTTATGAGTAAGGCTAACTAAAAATCCCAGTGACTGAGTCTGTGCATGTACTCCTCCATCACTGCTGTCAGGTGATTCCTCTGTATGTTGCCGAGAGCCAGCTGTCAGTGCCAAGTGTCTCTCCAGCCAAGTCCTGCTGTCCCTCCACCTCTGTTGTAACACCACAGCTGCACCACTTACCTTCACCTCTGCTCAGGTATAGTTGCACAATTTTTTTAACCCTGGCAATGCAATACTTTCAAATTTGGTTATTATTGATTATTATTATATGCATTATTTTAACACCAATTAATCATTTTAGGTGCAGTCCAGGTAATCCCCTTCTTCCTGTTACCTCTTGTGTGCTGTCTGAACAAAGCGGCACAGAGTTCTTCCCAGGATGCAGAGTCCTGGCCAGGAAAGAGGGGGAAGGCCTTTACTGCCCGGGCGCTGTCATAAAGCAAGTACAGGTGAGAAGAGACTGCGAGATATTGTACCTACTGCACCGACTGTACCTACTGTGACCCAGTTTTTGGACAGTACAATTTGATCATAAAAATATAACCCTGGCAACCAAATTAAAAAAAAAATATTGCTTTAGCCTCACAGTCACTGTTTGATAACTTACCAAAAATGAAATAAAATAAAATGAAGAGTGCCACTAAATATTTGCAGACTGTCTTCCAATCTTAGGGCTGCAGTGGAATTTGGGTGGTAGAGTTTGACCATGCTGAAAGTGCCACTTGTGGGATATTCTCTGGACAGCACCAGCTGGTTTGCTCACTTGATATGGTCAAAGACAGCAGAGCTCTCATGTGGAGTCTGGCACCTGGCAATACTGTACTGTCACCATGGGAACCAGATCTGAAGCGATATGGTCCAGGTCAAGTGGTGGTAGCCACAAAACATGGAGATGGATTTGGAGGTATGGCAACAGTTGCGTTGCACTATATTGCCAAAAGTATTCACTCGTCTGGCTTCACACGCATATTAACTTGAGTGATGTCCTATTGTTAATACATAGGGTTTAATATGATGTCATCCCACATATAACAGCTTCAGCGCTTCTGGGAAAGCTTTCCACAAGGTTTGGGAGTGTGTTTATGGGACCATTCTTCCAGGAGTGCATTTGTGAGGTCAGAACTGATGTTGAGACAAGAGGGTCTGGCTTGGAGTCTCTGCTCTACTTCATCCCAAAGATTCTGTTGGGTTGAAGCCAGTCAAGTTCTTCCACACCAAACTTTCTCATCCATCTCTTTATGGACCTCCTTTGTGCACTGGTGGAACAGGAAGGGGCCACCCCCAAACTGTTCCCACAAAGTTAGGAGCATAAAGTTGTCCAAAATGTGTTAGTGTGCCACCAAATCAAGACTCATTCATCAGATTGCCAGATGGAGAAGCATGAGTCATCAATCCAGAGAACACATCTCCACTGCTCTAGAGTCCAGTGGCAGCATTCTTTACACCACTGCTTTCGACGCTTTTTATTGTGCTTGGTGATGTAAGGCTTGGATCAGGGCTGGACTGCGACAAAAAATCGGCCCAGGCATTTTTGGCTTAGACTGGCCCCTCATAACTAACTAGTAATTTCTGTATGTGGGGCTACAGAGAAGTACAACATGGAAAAAATAAAATTAATCAATAAATGACTGCTTAAAGTCACTGGATTTGATCTTAGCATTATTATATCACAATCACAAATAATATTCTCACTGTGTCCATATCCAACACACTGAATGCCAAATATCACTTGACTCATGGCAACTTCAGAAATGGCAACAGAAACGAAAAATGAATATTTGAAACTAAACAACTAAATACATTTTCACACTGCTTACTTTGTGAAAACAAACCGTCAACAAAACTTGAGAGACGCTAAGAGTAAAAAAGAGGGCTCAATGAAAGGCAGTTGTATAACATGTATTTTCTGAATTTCCCTGATACAGCAGCTCACTTCTAAGTCTTCAGGTTAAAGGTCCAGCTATAACATGTACTGTATTTGTATCAGGCAAAAAACAGGGCTGCTTTATCAATTCATGCATGTCCTAAAAGCATTTGACACTTAAAATATTCCACAGCTGACTGTGGAATATTTAATAGTAAGGGAAAATCACAGCTGGACTTATTGTACAGGTATGATCCCATCATGGTACCACACTGGAGTCCACTGAGCTCCTGAGAGCGACCCATTCTTTCACAAATATATGTAGCAGCAGTCTGCATGCCTAGGTGCTTGGTTTATACACCTGTGACCATGGAAGTGATTGGACCACCTGAATTCACTGATTTGGATGGGTGAGCGAATACTTTTGGCAATATAGTGTAGTTTCATATTATCATATATTCAGTGATGTGAATAGAATCAAGGATATTTTACTTTGTAGTGAATAACTCTTGAGTTCGTTTCCAAACAGGAGACATTTATTTCCTAAAACAAATATTCACACATTAAATCACTGATATCTAGTCACAGCCACCGTCTAATATCTCACTCCCACTTCCTGCAGGTAACGGTGTAAGAAGTGTCCGGGTGCTGATGTGGAATAGTTGTGTGTCTCTGCTTCCTGAAAGTCTGGTTTTGCCCATTTCAGCTTCTCACCATGACAGAATAGTAAGGGAGCTCCAAATCCTAACAGCCACTCACAATCAGTACTGCAGCTGGCATCGCGCCCGCACATCCTGCTGCACTCCCCAGCTGCCCTGTGCTGACTGCTGCTATTCAACATGTACCTCTCGCTGCTGTTCGTCCTGTTTAGTTCCACCCAATCTTAAAGCCAGCTTTGGAAGATCAGATGAATTTGATAAGACGGCACAAGCCAAGCAGGTGGACCTCAGAGATGCAGACGTGAAGAAGAATGACCCTGAGGTGCCATCCTCTGCTTCTTCCTTATCTCTTCCCAAGGATGGCGCCCGAGCATCAACTTGGTGTTCAGTGAAAAGCGGTAAACAACAGCGTCCTCCCTGGAGGTACTGGAGAAGAACTGGACCAGAACCACAGCACAGACAACCAGGTGAGAACCTGAAATTTGTTGACATGAATGAATTCTCAAACCTCTTATCCTTCGCCTTTCACATAAAGGTGCAATGTGTTGGCTTTGATGACGATTGTGTTCACACACTGCAAGTTTGCATGAGTGCAACATGCAAGAGCTCAGACAGAACTTATTTTTGCGTGCAGGCAGCGATGCTTTCAGGAGGATGTCCCAACCTGCAGGTGTCAGCATCCCCGACCCACAGCTGAGTGCCTCGCCAAATCACAGCTCCATGTTTCAGTCGCTTCCTGCTACCAGAGGAAGAAGTGCAAACATCCAAGACATTTTGGCCACAACCAACTTCAAACCTCGACCACCAGTGGGACTGCAGTCTCTCTGAGAGCTATATCACTATTATTTACATGTAATATCTCACTGTATGACCTCTAAATACGAGCAAGCGTGTAGGGTACATGATGAAAAGCCAAACGAAGAAACTGATTACAAAAAATACTTTATTTCAATACACTGATGCGGTGTTAAGTGCAGCTCAGAACATGTTTAAGTGCATGACATTACAGCAAAATAAAATGTAAACTTTGAATGCAAAATGAATATAAAATAGAGACAAATATAAAAAGCATGAGAATTGGTCACTTTAATAATTGGAGGTTAAAGGTGACTGGTTTGGTCAGCTGAGGGGTCCGAGGTTAAAGGTGAGGTTGACACTCTCGCCAGCTTTAACACTGACCAGCCGAGTCTGCTGCTGTGACTCCGGCATGCTGGCGGTGATGGCGTACGTTCCAGGCGAAAGCTCGATGTAAAAATCCTCACTGGTTCCAGATACGTGGCGCTGAAACCAGCAAATCAAAAGATTTTTATATACTGGTTTATATTTGAGTTTTAGAAGTCAAACCTTTTGGCAACATGCAGATACTTTTCCTAAAAACCCTTGATGCTCTGGGTTTGTCTGGCTTTTCTTCTTCCTCACAATCAAACACTCTTAATATGGCTGTAAAAAAAGCAGCATATTATAATTACTTGGTATTTGTCACATTTCCTGGTTGGCAGTGCAGATGCTGTCTTTACACCTGCTGGTCGTGTGTGGAACCTGGACATGTGGCTCTTTTCAGCGTTACTGGGCTCCGTGCAGCAGCCAGACCTGTAAAAGCTCTGCAACAAAAACAAAATCCACATTTTATTATTTCCTGTCTATAGCGGGAAGTCCACACAGAGGTGCAGGCTAATCCAGGATTTATAACACATATTCACCAACCTTGCAATGACTGGTGGTTTGTGCCATGAACTCTGCAATTTTTGCAAAGGCATCATCAAGCTCTGTGGGATTTCGCTGGAAAAGCAGGAGATGAAACCAGATAATATTTATGTTTATATTACATTATATTATTATATTTAAGGTTATATTATTAGATTTATTGAAATCAAAGGTGTAAGCACCTCATCAGTTATATCTGTGTCTGCATCTGCTGTCGTGGGGTTCGGGGATGCAGTGCTTGTCCAGTCCACACTCCGCCTGGAGGCTCGCTGCAGCACCTCCAGGCCCAGGCTGGCAGAGCGCTGCAGGGAAGACTCCAGCCAGGCTCGGCTGTCCATGAGCAGGTGGAAGAAAAACGCAGGTGACCTTCAACAGAGGAACAGGAACAGAGAACGCTTTCATTAAGAGGGCTTTACCGCACAGAAACATTGAATAGACAAGAATTCAGTTCTATTTGTATTTTGGAAAAGCTTTAATATAACAAAAAAAAAAAAATCACTTACTGTTAATCAGACATTATTTAAGCTAAGATATTAAAGTGTCCGGTGGATTCAGCATATTTAATAGGAAACTGATGTTTCTATTATGATATAGAGAAAACCGTTTTGTCGCTTCTTTGGAAGGAATCGAATATGTCAGAAAACATTTAATTTACTAATTATTTTGAGAAATGCCAGGTGGATTAAAAGGTAACAGAGCAACATCAGAACAAAATAATTCAATCTGAAATTTAAGATTCAAGAAGCTTCTTATAATCAAAGTTTGATTTAAAATAGTGTGATATTCTAATCTAATTCTCTATTGGAAATTTTTGTGAAACTACAGCCTTTAAGCCTACAAATGAATTCGTTATTGTGTTTTAATGACTCTTCTTATTTTTTTTATTGCATTTTTACATTGAACATTGACCTATCATTGAGTTTAGTTTCAGTTCATTTCCAGAGATTTGATTTAGTCAAAAATGTTTTGTTTTAGTTTAGTACTTCAGTGCTCGTTTATTTTCTTCTAGCCTTAAACAGACGGCATTAGTCAGATTGAAAATTTAATAAGCTCAGAACCTACTATAGAATATAACAGATGAGAGACAAGTGTGACCAAACATGTGAACTAAAGTCACCTCACCCTTATTCTATCACCAGTTGGGCCAGATAGCAAATATAAACCACTTGGTTTTAGTTTTCTTTAAGAATCTCAAAGCGAAAGCAGCAGAGGAAACTGGGGCGCATGCGTGCAGATTAAAGCAGCTGGTCTGTCACTTCTTTGAGAAGAACTTACCTTCTGCTCTTCAGCAGAGATGTTTCCCCTCCAGAGCTCACATGAAGCGACTCCAGCCGCACACCTTCACATTGTACCGTGTCCTCACAGCGTGCAGAACGTAATCTGCATAATCTACAGACCTCAGGCAAACGGATTATTTATTCTTTACCTGCTCTGCGCGGTTAATAACTGCAGGATGGTTTAACGAGTACGCGGGTTATTGAATGCAAAGGCTCAGAGAAAGCTGTGCTTAATACACTTACGCCGTAGTTTTATTACGTTTCCCTCGTCTCCGTAGGATTCACAACACGGCTTACAGCGGCGCTGCTGTCAAATGACAGGACAGGAAACCCTGCACGTTAAAGGCCGCCCCCTAGGAGCGGAGGAGGAACTCAAATCCTACACCAGAGAAAGTGGTGCGTCTGAAAGGCTGCACCATCAGGATATTAATCACACTTGGTGTGCTGCATATTACATTTTTTCCTCCATCAGTCAGACTGTTGATTCATAAAACTTAAGAGAAAGAAATAAACCTCATTAAAAAACCTGCTCTGGAGCAGGTTAGAGATCAGATTAGACAACATTAGAGATTAGATCAACAGGTATGAAATCACCACCTACTAACCAGTTTTCCTGAAAAATAGTATTTTCAGTAGTCAGTGGGGAGAGCAGGAGGGTCTGTTTTTCACTGTGTAAAATCTTTGCTTTTCCTGATGAGCATCAGTAATGGTCTGATTTCTCCTTTACCAGGCTGTCAAACAGTAAACTATGTTAGCTGGATCCAGTTTAAACTTCCACAGATGTAACGTGCTGCCAGCACCTTAGAAATGTAGCGCACTCAGCAATAAAATTAACTGTAAGTAGAATGTAAAACACCAGACTGATTTTCTACATCATCTGTTGTTCTTACATTTTACAGCTATATTTTAATGATCTTCGTCGATTTTTAATCATTGGATAATGTCTCTGGTAGTAGTAATGCTTAACCAAATAGAAATCAACAGATAATAAATTTGAGGCTGGAGTCCTTTGTCATCAAAACCATAAAACAAGCAAAAAAAGTGGAACTCTGCCTGCAGTTTGGTCAGTTGGAAAAGCTCTTCATACAAGAACATGAAACCAGTTGTGCTGTGAATCCACGTGGCTTCCTGTTTCCATGAGCACAATATTTCAATGACTGCAAACCTGAAAAATCACACACAAGACATGTAGTTTCCGTTTATACAGTTTATTTTTGCAAAAACACCGAAGCACTGACAGAATCATTATGCCATCAGCACGCAGGCTCCTCCCACCGCCTTGATCTTCTCCTCTGCCTGCCGGCTGAAGAACTTGGCCTTGACGATCACAGGCTGCTTGGGTAACTTGCCTTTTCCCAGCACTTTGTAATAGCCCTGTGAAGTTAAACACAAGTGGACACCATCATTTCATCTGACAAAACACTTTATATTATAAGAAAATATTACAGCTGAAACATTCAAGCCAACCTGAGATAAACGAGGGATTATTACACACAAAACTGCAAAAATGAAGTTAAAATTTAGTGGGTGGACCCGAGAAAAACCAAAGGTTAAAAAAATGCAGTGAATCACAATGTAGTGGTTTACACATGTTGGGCAAGCTAAAGGCTGCCAGTTCAATTCCAGCCAGAGACACAAATCCTATGTGCATCAGGGTGAGTTATGTCAGATACCATTTATCAAAGCAAAGATGCAGAGCTACCTGCTGTGGAGACTCAATGGGACAAGGGAGCACGCAAAAGTGAGCACAATCTAAGTAATATGTATCACAATACATAAACGTTTGCATACAAGAGTAATTATTCCATAAGAAAGCCACGTCTGCAAAAAGAAAAAAATGGATTCCTTTACACAGATTTAACAATTGAGAAAATTAGTAAACCATGAGGAAAAATCCAGAATTTCCAAATCCAAATGTCTAACAAAAGTTAGGTAAAACACAAACACCTGAAAACAACAAAAATCAAACCAAAAAGACTAAAATCTGTTTCAACATGTACATCTATACACCAAATTCATCAACAATCTATCCAAGAGTCATCTGGTATTTAATTTTCCATTGTGGATGTTTCGTCCCTGTGAAAAGGACAGCAATTATTTAAAAGAAAAAACATGTATATGATCCCTTTTCCCAGCAGCTGACAGACAGCACCATGGAAACAATCCAATGTGTACAGCTATCCCAAATGCAATTCTTTAAAAAAACCAACAGTCAACATACTACCCACTCCAAGCTGGTGCAACAGCTCCCATAAATTGTCTGCTAGGCGCCTATTTCAAAACATATGTTATAATGGCAAAATTTGGCAAAACTTACAGCGCGCACAGCATCAATGATGGGGGCAGGCCCTTCAGGCTTCTTGCTGTAGTTGACCCTGGTCTGCTCGCTCACCAGTGTCCACAGCTTGTCTAGGTTGATGGTAGGACAGTAGGAGGTATTCCTCTTCAGGTGGTAATGTCTCATACCCACCTTACCAAAGTACCCTGGATGGCTGAGAGCAAACAGGAGGAAACAAAATGTAGTCAAACTAGATCCAATTAAAGTTCGCTTGTGATATTCTGTTTTAGTGGAATACTATAAAAAGGAACCGTGCATTTGTAACTGCCCATGTGGCTGACTGGACTATAAGGGAGGCCAGTCGGTGAGTAGGACCAGTCTTTATTATAAGAGGACTCAAGCACACCAAGACAATTAAGTCTGTCAAGATGAGACTCTAGTCTCTACAGCACATTCGATGGTTGCATTTCTCTCCCTAGAGCCTGTTCTCAAGCAGGTAATGAGCACATCTCTTACATCAAACCGTGCATGCATGCGCTCCTCCAATGGTCAATTTTTCCAAGTTGGGAAATAAATCAAGAAATTCTGTGTTCATGTGCTTTTGAAGTGTTTTTAACTCTCTTATAGAGATTCTGTGATTAAGTACAGGTAAGGCAGGTTTACCTAAGATCCACTGTGCACACCACTGAACTGATAAAACACCACCAGGCACTTACTATTTGTCGAAGTTGATTCTGTGGTGGTGCATGCCACCAGCATTACCACGACCTCCAGGATGCTTCCTGTGTTTGCCTGTGGGGAGAACAGGTTACACTTTACTCCATCTACATATTCTCAGTGCCTGAAAATTCATCTGTTAAAACCTGGTGATTAGACTCACCAACGCGACCGTGTCCGTGGCTGACATGTCCTCGGAGTTTTCTGGTCTTAGACTTCTTGGTAGGCTGTGAGCAAAGATTTGGAAATTATTTCAGCTCACAGCGCTAACCCCCGTCTAGCTAAGTAACATTTGTTCAGTAACATTAGCAGTCTGGCCGGTCGACTATATTAGTCTGTTGAGAATTTGTAATACAGCCAGTATAAGGAGAATATTTTCCCCCTGAAAAAGCTAAAGTATACCGGGTAGTATCTCTGGGTATTTGCATGCTGCCGAGCACTTGGGAAGCTAATGCTAACTCAACCACTTTTACCGGCACTTTTAAAGCTTTATCCCCGTCGCTGTTTCAGGTTGAGCCACGACCTTGATTATTAACCCATAACTACCGTTGTCAAACAAATAAATGAATAAAACTATGTTTATTTTCCATGAATGGGTAACTGTAGGTTGGCTGCTTAGAGCCCAGGCCCAAGAGAACCGAGATATCGCACAGTGAACCCATCACAAAGTCCTCATAAAAATGAGGAAATGGCGGTAATAACACCAAACATTTATTCCTAAAACATGAGCGTATTATAAGAAGCAATCCGAGGAGGGTTTTTTGCAAGAGTGAACAAGGATGGAAGTTGATTAAACCCAATTTCTATGCACAGGGGTAAAGGATAGCACCTACCATCTTGGAGGCTGGTTGAAAGAGGAACGGGATTTGGAAACCACGCGATTTTGTGCGAGACTTGCCTCCTGTCAACACAAAGTGCAAAGAATTCCATAGCGACGCCTGGTGATGGATGATAGAAATGACAAAAGAGAATAAAATGACAAAAACAAACAAAACAAACAAACAAAAAAAACAACCCCCCCCCATAAATATCTTAAATTAACTTTACTGGGGCTTAATCCAAAAAA
>VOQJ01017355.1:26263-36756 GCA_015052665.1 Apistogramma diplotaenia | reverse complement strand
AATTTTCTCCTTTTTTTTTTTAAAAAAAAAAGGACAAAACATCTACCCATGACTCTGCAATCTGAGGTTTAAAATGGTAAAGTACACACACACACACACACACACTCACACACACACCTAGACAGTGAGCAAACACACTCTTTCACTAAACCATACACACAAGACTCAAAGCCACACATGGACAGAAGAAAATGTGCCGTTATACGGACATGTGCACGTTCACATTGTCTGGGGATGTCCTGTTTGCTCATCGGTGTAGCCTGTTGCTGGGGCAACGGTTAGCCCATCTCATTTAAAGCAGCTCTTGATGACCTCGGTGCTGCTTATTGAGCTGCGATCAACATGTTTGCCTGTGTCACCTCGACTCCCCGCAGGCTGCTGCAGCCAGAGAGAGCCCGGACAGAGGCAGGAAATGAACCTTTTGCTGCTCTTTCTTTACCAGCAAATCTTCGCTCAGACACACAGCAGCACATAATGTCCGTGCATTTATGTTCTTTGTCCAGAGAGGATGGCAGCAAGAAGTTGTGAAATTTTATGTCTGAATAATTGCTGGTGAGTGAATGTAAAGTGCAGAAATATTTTGAGTGATTTACTGTAAATGGTAAATGGACTAGTTCTTATATAGCGCTTTTACATTCATACAAGCACGTCCATCTGAAGCTAAGCTAAGTGCTTATTAGCTAACATTCACACACATTCATGCGTCGGAGAGCAACTTGGGGTTCAGTCTCTTGCCCGAGGACACTTTGGCATGCAGCCCAGAGAAGCCAGGAATCGAACCACCGACCAGTAAGTGACCTGCTCTACCACCTGAGCTGCAGCCACCACAACCCTGTAACCCTCCTGAGAACTTCTTGTTTCGTACTCATGAGTCTGTTCAGAATGACTAAAGGACTGATAGCTCAAAAATGTAATGTTGTAATGGTCATTGTATTTTTAATGACAGGGTTAGTGCAAATTTAGCACAGTGGACATAAATGGTCTCTTTTGCTCCTCTTTCAAAGACAGATGGTTTGAAAGAGGAGCAAAAGAGGCCATCACCTATGACGCAGTCTCCTCCAGAGCACCTCCATTCACATCTCACTTCAGGTGACCTCAACAGGTCACATGACAGGGTGCTGCAGGGTGTCACCGTGGTTTCACCCGATACCCCTGGTGGTAATGAGCCGTGCTTTTTTTTCTCCACCCCTCGGATCATGTGATGATAGACATGATCAACAGTGGGCCAACGACCCCCACCAGGGTTTAAATACGCGGGACTCTCCTCCTTTAGTCTGAGAACTGAAGAAGCTTCTGGGATAAGAAGTGAAACATCTTCAAAGATATCAAGTTGATACAATCTGTAACATGAAAAATGGCACAACAGTCTGAACAGAGTTTGCAGAGGAGCACAGTGAGAAGTATTTGCTTTACTTAAGTAAAAGTTATTGTTAATCTGTATTTAGCCTAATTAATAATAATATAGCATCATTCATTAGTCTATTTATATAATAAAATGTAACTTTAAAATCAGTAGTAACAAAGACTCTCTGAAACAAAACAACCTTCCTAAACAAAATGCCATATTTCCTCCTACATGTTTACAGAGAACAGCCCCAGCACCCCATTAAGAACCTTCAGGAAGTGAAGACAAACTTCCTCATCAAACTTTTTAATAAAGCTTTCTGCTGGGGGTCGCATCCTTCAAACTAAAGATGACAAAGTGCAGAGGCCTCATCCCCGAGACATTTGTGCTGATCTGATTGGCAAGGTGGAGGAAATGTCAGGCGGCCTCTCAAAGGGCAGAGGCGAGTTCTGTTCCTTAGATCTTCATCATGTTCCAAAACCCTTTCCAGCCGTTTTTCACTTCCGTGCAGGGCTTCGAAAACATGGCTGACACAGAAAAGCGCCGCGCAGCCTCTCGGGTCTTCACTCGCGATACGGCGATCGCTTTGTTTAAAATAACACGACTACACATATTTCACTCCAGCAGTTCGAGATTACAGCTGTCGCCACCTCTGTTTTGTCCAGGCAGTTACCATGGTAACGCCGTTTAGTGTCCAAACACGCACACGACTTCCCTCTGCAGCAACACAACAGTCTGACTCTGGTCAATAAACTCTGTTAGCATTTCCAAGCCGTGGCAGTCTGAGCAGAGCTGCTGTCCCCGATCTGATCTCGTCTCCTTACCGAACACGACCGCGCCGGCCTCCTCACAGCCACGTCGGTGACGTGGGCTCAGCCACTGCTTACTTAAAATATCCCATAAACTCAGGCTGCAGATGCATCTAAACTCCCTGCTTCACTGTTTTTTCTAATCTTGAATCTCTATGATGTCAAAGAGAATGGATATCATCTCAGGCACAGAAAGGTGTACCGACGGGCTGCACCAAGGCGCAGTGTAATATATAAGGATTATTTTAAATATTGAATTATGCAAAGCTACTCTGGCAGAGTCCAAGAATGAAAAATATGGAGCTGGAAATGGGCACTTTAATATGCTTCTACAGCAAGATTTAGATGGTTCAGCGGGTCAAGCAGCTAATGTAAAGCATCGAAACCAATATATTTCATGTCAAGTAAAGTAGATGCATGCAGGTAAATTAATAAGACTGCATTTAAACAATCCACTCCATAAGTAATGAGGTAATCTTGTTTCTGGATCAAAGCCTCTGCTGCAGAGCACGAGGGCATTTTAAGAAGCTGCAGTGATTTTTTCCCCTTCGTATCTGAATAAACTCCACAACTATTCACTCACCATTCTGGACCTCTGCAGCTTTTATTAGCAGTATTCACGTGCAGCACATCATCAGATTTTAAAACTTCAAGGCGTCACAAGTCAAATATTTTCACACTTCAGAAAAGAATGACTCTTGGGGCAAATAAGGTTACAGTGTGGCCGTTAAGCTTAGGGTCACTGGCTGAACTTTGGTCCTTTGTGTCCACTGGGCAGTGCATCACTCACTGCTGGTATTTTCTGTCTTTATTTAAAAGTAAAAGAAATGCTTTGCGTTTTCGTGCATCTTAAAAATGCTCCGGTCAGAACACGGCAGCCAGCTAACTTGCTGCGTTCTAACCTCGTAAAGCCTCTTTTCTGTACAGGCTTGTTGCACCATGTGGGAGAAAACCACACTCATTATTTTACTGAACACCAGCCAGCAGGAGTTCTCTCCAGGTACTCCAGCTTCCTCCCACGGTCCGAAGGCATGCGTGGGCTAGAAAGGCTCTGTGATCGAGGGGCGGCCTGTCCTGGGTGTACCCTGCCTCTCATCCCCTGACAGCTGGGATAAGCTCCAGACTCTCCGTGACCCTGAGCTGGATAAGTGGAAGAAAATGGATGGATAGATTATACTGGAAAGCAAACAAAGCCTCAGTGTTTGCTTGAATCTGAAAATGGATAATGACATCAGACCTCTCGGATCATCTGGTTATCTGTATTTAACATCACGGTTTGGCTTTTATTCATCAAGTCTAGAAAACATGTCTCTGAATGTTAATGCCGTCCACATTGGGAGTGCTGCTTCGAAATTTGTTGAGAACAAACCTACTTAACTTTTGTGTCAGAAAATGCTCCGTAATGCTGATGAATGCAGCTTCAGCTCTGACAGGACACCCACAGGCCTGTGTTCACGCTCTCTTTGGCCTCTGCTTAGTTTGCTTAAACTTATGTTGGGCTAATGGTCTTAGATTTTAGTGCCTGCGATTTTAGATTTTTTATTAAGGCCATTTTCGAGTATAATTTGAATAAAGGAGTGCTTTAATTCCTCACTGCTATCTGCAATTAAAGTTTTTTCTATATACTCTGCAGCTCCAGCCCATGCCCGTTTGATTCATTGAATTACCTTAAATAAACTGTTCGGACTAATTTTATATCACATCTCTGCCTCATCTGTGCAACATATTATCAATTTACAATATAATTAAAGTTAGTCGAGGCAGTATTTTCTGGGTTTCAGTTCCCCAGATGCCACAGTTGGTCTCCTATTGCCTTTTATTGTTACTCTCCACATTTTGAGAAGGAAAATATATATATATATATAAATTCATTTTTGTCTTAGAAGCAAAAAGTTTCTTTAAGAGGCACATCTTAGCATTTTATTGCTCTTGGGGATTTTGCTGCTGCTGCCTTCAGGCCAATTCATAGTTTCTGTGTGTTCATAAACCCTTAAACTCAAATCTAAACCCCAGGACTTAATTCTCTACCTACTGCAGTCCAGGGTAGAAGCATGTGGACGAGTTGGAAACTCAGTTTGTTTTATTTTGTATGGCAGGAGAGCATGAAACAGTAAAACAAGGAAAATGCCATTTAAAAGAAAGGAGGAGAAATCTGTCTGAAAGGCGACTTAAACCTGCTTTCTTTCCGATGGCCAGCAGGGGGCAGCACCTCTGGTTTCCACAAAACCAGATTTCTGTAAATACGTCTACTGGGAAATGTTACTGTTCCAGTCACCACCGACTCTGTTAACTGTTGTACATTTAATTAAATTCACCTCACCTACAACATTTTGGCCTAATTAGAAATAGTTACATAGTCTCAAAAAGTGTTTACAAAACAGTTGAATGAGATATCAGTGTACTGGATGTTTTAGGACATGAGGAAAATGACACACAGATGTCCAGAATCGTAAAAAAAGAATCTGTATGATTTTACATTATTTGTTGAATGCCATAGCTGTACTGTCTTTCTGTGATTGCTCTGACAAATTGGCTCCATGTGTTAACAAATGTACAAATATTTAGCCTTCCCAAACCTGTGTCCCTTCAGTAATTAGTGTGATATCTTCTTACATTCACCATCTAATACAACAGTGCAGGCAGGATTCGTAGCTCCCGGTGCCAGCACAGGACTTAGAAGTTGGCTCATTTTGCCATTAAATGGAGCTAACAAGGTCCGCTGGGATCGCGCCGGCACAGCAATTCATGTCAGTTTAGAATAGTTAAGGAGCGCTGATAATGCTTGCAGGAATGTCCCAGTGGCCCAGTGCTTCTGTGTTTTTGTTTTTTTCTTTTCACACTGGAGCTGATAGAAGCAGAACCGGACTCCAAAGACTCATGAGCACCCCCCACCCCAACTCTAAAAAGGAAATGGCTTTTAATGGACTTGTGTCCTAAAATCATTACCACTTCATCTGCTAATAGATTCCCTTTGAAGCCGGTGACTTTTTCCTAATAGGAGTCATTCCACCGGTGCAGTTTATTGTCTTATCAAACAGTCAGTATGCAGACAGTGTTGGAATTAGCAGTTTGATTCAAGAGATTAAACTGCAGCTTTGACTTGAGTCGCAGCACTGTGTTGCAGAAAAACAACGGGGTATTAATACCCAAAGTCTGACTCATCTGCTCTCTTTGAGCTCGTTGCCTGTTAAAAATTTGCATGCAATTATGCTCACCTCAGAGTTTTGATCTCAAAACTTTGTTCCTTGAAGCCACAATCCTCCGGGCACATGCAGGCATGAACTAGCATTTGTCAGATACATCCCTGAGCTCATTGCTAGGGAAATGGGTCAGTGGCAGAGTTTAATTGAGTTCACTGCATGGAAGGTGGTGCAGCCTTCCAGAAGTGTGGGGGCGACAGAAGAAAATACTTCTTTAAAAAAGGCTTCCTGGCATCCTGTCTGCCGCAGTTAAATATTCAAGTGATCTTCGTCCTGAGTTAATACGCAGTACAGAACAATCAGGAGCAGCAATCCCCACAGAACCCCCCACAGATGAAGAAGTCTGGATTTGTAGTACTACCACAGCAGCGGGCGCCTCAATTTCAGCTGTATATTGCAGCCATTTATCATTACATTTAGCTATTTTTACCATCTTTAGCTTTCTTTCATTTTCCCAGGAACTGCACAGAAGAGCTGGAAACCCAGTGTCACCCGCTGCTTTCTGACACCTCGCCATTCGGTTGTTTGTTAGACTCGACGTGACCACTTTTGGACGAGCGGAGGGCTGAGTTATGCTCCTGCTGGCAAGCTGGGATAACAAACACCAACACCTTCTAATCACTGCGAAGTAACAAACAAATAAAATACCTAAACTGAAGCTCAAACTTCAGACTTGGTTGTTCTGCACTTCACAGCGTTATTTGTCTAATTAGTCCAGTAACAATAAAAAATGAAAATGCTCCAAAAGGCACTAAAAACAGGTTTTAAACATGTTGTTTTGGGTAATTTTAACACGAGTTTATGCCTCAGGTGGATATTAGATTAATCTTAATGCAGTTTTTGACACTTAGTTTGTTTTTGATAACTAATACATGACATTTGCATAACTATTCTAACTGCTTATTTCAGGATTATTTAAAAATCTGATCAATTAAAACAACAAGGAGGGAAAAATTAAAACATCAATGGAGTCCAATAAATAAAAGCACCTATTTGGTGTAATTACATGAGCTGCTCTGCAACATTTCCAAATATCTGCTGGCAGCTGCAGAACGATCCCTGTTTGGGAATCACCAACCCGGAGAGCGGCGCAGCAAACGTGTTGCTGTGTAAGCGATGTGAATCCTAGACGGTTTGGCCAAACTCTGCAGGCTTGGAAAGCAAACACTTCTCCTCGCCTCAGCGGCAATCCGAGCTTCCGAGGAAGGCCTCGCGTTTGTCCAGTGAGACGAGCTCTGCAGCTGACAGCAGCAGCCCCCGGTTGTCTGCCGGCGTGAAGGCGAGGAAGTGTATGAGCGTGAAGCAGCTCGCGATGCTGACGAACAGCGTGGAGCTCAGCTGACTCTCCCAGAATAATTACAGCACGCTCTAAAAAGTAATCTGGGAGCGAGGCTGCTGCGGAGGCCTATCCGTGTCTCTCCGTGTTGCATCTACTCCTAAGTGCACCATCTGTTTCTGCACTGCGCCCGGCTGAACTGTGACACCGACTCTGAATAAACTTGTGTGCTTCTGCTCCCTCTCAGCAGGTCATGCTACTGCTAACAGATGCCACTTTACAGCCTTTTGATATGTTACACCGCGGCGACTCATAGGATTTAAAATCCATACAGAGCGCTATTGTCATTTTAAAATATTAATATTCATCGCTTCTTGTTATTGCCACCAAGACCCATTAAACTTCAATTACATGTCGTTTGGATCCCCTGGGAGCCTGAGTGGGTGCTTTTTAACAAAATGAAAACACTTCCTCTTTAGACGGCATTGAGAAAAATCTTTGTTTTTTCACCGGGTGAAGTTAATTGCTGGATTGTAAAGAAAATGGCAAGCACTGCAGAGACCTTCTGTTCACCCTGCAGACTGCGGGGAAGTTGGATGCAGTCCACATGAACCTGCTGACTGGAACGAACATACAGAGGAGAAGCAGCGCTCCTCTTTCAGCCGTGGAGGAGGCGAGGGAGAATGTCGGAGTCATCCGTTAGATCCTAGTAGCTTTGTCGCTTTCTCAAGAGCAAGTGCTGTTATTCAGGAAACAACTACTCCAGTGAAGAGGGTCACTGTGCATTTCATTGTACAGGAAATAAATCCCGTCTGCCTTTTTATTCCAGCCCGATTCCGGCTGGGGCGAGTGCTCGATCGCTGCTGCAGGGTTAATGAAAGGATGCAGCGGGAGACGATTAAGATGATAAAATGACAACAGCAGCAGTAACGTAAATGAAAAAACTTTAACTTAAGTGATACAATTATTGTATTGCATATAAAGTTATCATTTGAAAAAGCTCTTATATTTAACGGTTTGTTTGGCTTCTGCACCAAACATCTAGAATGAATACACAAACAAGAAAAAGGTGTTTGTTGCGCCCTTAATGGGGACCAGCACCACACATCTACCAGGTCCGGTACTAGGAGTAATTGAACCTAATTAAGTAGTCGCCACTAATTAGCGAACAGACGAACAAGCGCTGGTTTATTACCTCACCATTCAACAAGCAAAGACAAGTGTACAGTGAAATCTCCTGAATATAAAGGCATTCCGGGGCGAAATGTGCTTCCCGGTGTCAGACAGGTTTGTTTCTGTCACAGGTCCACAAACAGGATAACGACCCAAATCAAACAGACAAGATCGGACTGTTCCGACAGACACAAATCGCTTGATGGCCTCCAAAGGTTGCACAGGAAAATATTACGGTAAGGGCACCTTAATCTTTGGATATGGCCATGATATGTATGGGTCTCTGCAGTACCACTGAATATAAATATATACATCTCACTGCTGGAATATATTATAACACAATACATATATTTTTGGACTATATCCCATTTTCACAGCAAGCATTCTGCCTGCACAGGTAGAGCTCCTTACATTACCAATGGCTCTGTTGCATTAAATATCCCAGGAGGCCTCTCCGGTGTGCTAACATCAGCGATACTAAACCGCAGACGCGACTCACCTAAATGGAATACAGCATCTTTAATGATATTAATTACAGCCCTGATTTTCCTGCTTTGATGCGTCAAAGTGTCTGCGGTGAGAAGCAGCTGATTAGTGCTACTCTTCCTCTGATGGCTCATTAAGATTAAACACCCATCACAGCACACCTATACGTTTCCCTCTTTTAAAACACGGAGCTGGTTTTTCTGGATGTTCACAGGTTCTTGGTGTTCTAGGTCCTCGGCCCATTGTGGAGAACAGATGGGTGATACAGGTGAGACCAACTCGTACACGATTTACTGTTTAAGTCTGCCTTTAAGCATCAGTGTGCCCTGTAAATGTAGAAGACAGCTCAGCTGAGGGGCAACAAGGAGACAACAGGAATGGTTTCACAGGTGGAGACAGTTTTCCCTCCTCATCTTCAGTTTTTTCACCACTTTTGCATTTGTCTTGCGTCAGTGTCACTGGTGCATGAGGCCATGCAGAGGTTGCACAGGTAGTCCAACTCTTCCAAGATCAATACGTGCCACAGCCAGAAGATTTGCTGAGTCTGCCAGCAGAATCTCAAGAGCTTGGAGAAGATTGCAGGAGACAAGCAGTTACTCTGGGAGAGCTCAACGGGGCTGTAGAAGGTCCTTAACCAATCAGCAGGAGTGTTATCTGCCCCTTTGTGAGAGGAGGAACAGGGTGAGCACTGCAGAGCTGCAAAATGACCTCCAGCAGCCACTGGTGTGAATGTGTCTGACCGAACACTCAGAAACAGAGATCATGAGGGTGGCCTGAGGGCTCGACGTCCTCCAGCGGGCCCTGATCCTTGAGGATGACGTCACGGATACCACTGACGGGTCCCCACGCTCGCGTGACCTAAATCTGATAAAACACCTCTGGGACATTTTGTTTTGGTCCATCAAAACAACATCACCTCCAGCTGATGGACGGGTCTGAGACACTCTGCCCCAGCTGTCAGCAGAGGAGGAGATGACCAAAACACTCAGACCGTTTCAGGAGGCTGCCTCAGCCAATCAGCATTCAGCAGAGGAGATGAAGATGATGCGCCATGGACACCACCTTCCACCCTATTCATGATGTTCTTGTTAGTCAGGAAACATTCAGTCCGACTAATCATGACTAAATGCTTAACTGAAAATCAAAGGAAGCATTTCCTTCCTGTGGCCATCCACATACAGAAATCCTTTTTCTGCTGAACTCAATTTTCTTTTTATTTTATAAACTGTTTTCATTCTGACATGGAGAAACTATTGCAGAACAATTTCCCCGTGGGCATTATTAAAATTCTCCTGATTGCTGATTCCATACAGCGAGATCAGAGGAGATGCTGTACAGAATTGAATTTCTCTGCAGTCACACCATTAAACGAGTAAAAACCAAAAAGTAAACTCCATGTTTCCATAATTTCTACTGTAAAGTATTCTCACTCCAAAGGCTGCTAACTGCAATGCCCACTCTTAGCACTCGGGAGCTTTTTGATGGAAGGAGCAGACTCTTTGCCCCGGGATGTTGGCCTGCGTTTGTCGTGTTTGCAGAGATAGACTTGAGCATGAATGCTGGGGACATATGCTCTGCCCAGTTCAACCATATGCCCATTCTGCTGCTGCTGTTTCCAAACAAACTGCATCACTTTAGCACAACAAGTCCGTGCCTGGCATGCCCGCTTCAAGCAGTATTAATGCAGACAGTTGCTGTATTAGAGAAAGAGCCGGAGACGCTGAGGTTAAAGGGGAAAATCTCCTTACATCAGACTTAACATCCCGCTACGCTTTTAGACAGTGAAGTCATGAAGCACTAAAGTACGTCTCCAGAGCATGGCATTCATTTAACTGCTGAGCTTGAGCTCTGTAATTGATGCTAAATTTCTTACCAGGCCTGTTACCTCACCTTTATTATTATTATTTATTTACTTTTTGCTTGAGATCCAATCCGACTGAGTTTTGTATCACAGCAGCTTCCAGCTGTGAGTCACAAAATCTCACGATATCCCATTAAAGTCTCACCGCAGCTGCAGACACGGCAGGCAGTGCAGTGTGCTAACAGTCGTTCCATTATTCAGTGTGTATGGATCCGCCTCGGCGTTCGTCTCCACCTGTCTCTCTCTGCTGCTCACACATTTTCAGTCATTTCGATCCTGTTTTGGGGGGGGGGGGGCTTTCCCCCCCTGGGAAATGATCGGGACTTTGTGGGAAGATTTCTGG
>VOQJ01017354.1:44173-55692 GCA_015052665.1 Apistogramma diplotaenia | reverse complement strand
TGGTAAACCGTCTGCGCCCCCAAATACAAAAAAAAAAACCAAGTAAACACACGAGTATAAACAGCTACAGTAAATCCTCCGAGGCAACAGTCAGAATCCGTCTGCATCTTGTCATGTATCCACAAAGGGGAACATATTTAATGCTTCTCATTGGCTGTGTGAGAAAACAGTATAAATCTGATTATTACAGATTTGAGGCATATCTCGATTTACTCCCCCCTGCGGTGTGCTTTACCTCCTGGAGACACGCAAAGCATGCAGCGGTATCATTTACAAGAATCACCACTACCTCCTGTGTTGTGCAATCACATTTTTCATCTGTGTGATAGCACTTCCAATTATAGGTTTATCTCACTGCAGCTCAGCACATGCCCACCGTCAGTCACAACATCTCAGACTTTCCACCTACATATCGTTTTTTGATGCCATTTTTGATGCTGAGCTGACTCATTCTGTATCTGCTTTGTTTATATAAACCACAGTCTGAGGTTATAACCTGCCACCTGAATGTTATTTGAAGCTTTCTAACTGGTTTGCTTAAAGTTGATTTCCATTTATTTGTTTGAGGGGGAGCTGCGTGTTTTATTGATGTCATGAGTTTGCAAACTTTGACGTTTAGCATATTATCTGTACTCGCCACCCACTTTGTTAGTTACACCTCGCTAGTACTGGGTTGGACCCCTCTTTTGCCTTCAGAGCTGCCTTAGTTCTTCATGGCACAGATTCAACAAGGTGCTGGAAACATTTCTCAGAGATTTTGGTCCATGTTGACACGAGAGCATCACCGATGCTGCAGATATCTCGGCTACACATCTGTGATGTGAATTTACTGTTCCACCAAATCCCAAAGGCGCTCTATAGGATTGGAGTCTGGTGACTGTGGAGGTTATTTGAGGACAGTGAACTCATTGTCAGGTTCAAGAAATCAGTTTGAGATGATTTGAGCTTTGTGACAGGACGTGCTGGAAGCAGCCATCAGAAGATGAGTTCACTGTGGTCATAAAGGGATGTGCATGGTCAGTAACAATACTCAGATGGGTTGTGGTGGTTAAATGATGCTCAGTTGGTACTAAGGGGTCTAAAGTGTGCCCAACATCATTATACCTGCACTGTTGATACATGGCAGGGTGAATCCATGTTTTCATATTGTTGACACCAAATTGTGACCCTAACATCTGCAGAACTCGAGGCTCATTAGACATTTTTCCAATCTTCTGTAGTCGAAGTTTGTTGAGCCTGAGTGAACTGTAGTCTCTGTTTCCTGTTCTTAGCTGACAGGAGCGGCACCAGTGTAGCCATCCTCTGATGGCTGCTTAACATGACACACGTGTAGGAAGATATAACCTAATGGATAAGATCAATGCCGTGCTTTTTCCAGTAAATGTAAAACTTCCCCACTCTCATTGTTTCCTATTAGTAATTAAGAGTTATCACAACAAATATATATTTTTTAATAACTTGATTATTTCATCATTCTACTTTATCCAGGTAACTTTAACACACAGCCCTGCAAAAGTTAGTTAATGAAATCTTTCTGTCTAAATCTTTCAAGAAAATGACTATAATCAGTGGAGGAACTGGACTTTTTCATGAACATTAAGACTGCGCTGTCTAAGAACTCTTAAAATGTTTCCAAGCTGTTTATACATTTTGAATTTATGTAAACAAAAACAAACAAAAAAAAAAACAGGTGAACAAGAGCAGAAGTTGCTAAATGTACCAGTGTGGCTGTGAACTGAGAATGATTTTCTCTGGTTAGTAACTGCAGTCACCAGGCTTTGGCATAAACCCTTTTTCATCACTGAACCTTTATTGCCACCTGCTGGGGGATTGAAATACTTCTATCCTATAAAGTCATTTGGCTTCAACCCATTCAAACATAAAGTTTGCTGACGAAACCTGTGTTTCTGGTTGCACTCCATCAACATTTCCAGTTTTTCTGTCCTCCGATGAGCTCTCCTTTGTGTCTGGCTCTGACTTGCCTTTGAGAGTTTAGACATAACTGATGAATGTGGATGCTGGGATGAGATAAAAAAGCCGAATTATGACAAACATTAGTTCCAGTCACAACATTTGGCTGCAATCGAAAGGCCTCCAGGCTTGGAAGAAGACCGTGGAATGACGGAATGACCCGGGAGGAAATCCTTTGCTGTGGTTCGGAACTTCTTTGGGAAAGGAAGGATCTGGACATTTGCGATGCATGACGAGGAATGGACTGATGTTTACCCTCTGATGTACTATAAGGAGGGTCTATGGAAAAGGACAAACTCCTTGGCACGATGGTTGCCGCATTGACACGGCGACGTAATCCCAAGCGCCACGCTTTCCTCTGAGGTTCAGTGTGTACACCCATGGTCTGTTCATAGGCCGCATTGCCGCAGGACCTGCGAACGTGGCAGGTGCTCTGAAGCTCTGATTTTACACCACGCTCCCTCTTTGGACATGTAGATGTCAGCTGCCTTTTTTTCTCTTGGTTCTCCTTCCCTAAAATTTGAAAATTGGCAACTACATGTAGCTTCTGGATGGATTTCTTATGTCTCGCCTCAGCTTCTGGTGGAGACGACTGATCTGGGTGGAACCGATGAGTGAGAGGCGAGTTAGAAGTAAAAGATTGTCTATAATGAGATCGCTTTATGGGGGCTCCTTCCACTAGCAGGTTCACTCCCAAATACTGAGGAACTTCAACCGCAGCCTGGAAATGTGACAAATAAAAACATATGTCACAAAAATTTGCATGGCATTCATCGTTAAGAAGAAATACTCTGGACATTACTGAGAAAGTCCAACCTGCTTGTAAATTAACTTGAAGCCTCCCGTGGAAGCACTGGGATCGGTCCTCCAATCCAGCACAACCCTCAGTGTGTCCGCTTGCACAGCAGGACAGAGCCGCGCAGTCACTGTGCTGGAACAGGCCATGGTTGGGCTGGCATTGATCTCCAGAAGCCAAGGTCTCAGATCTCTGCCCAGCATAAAATCGGCTCCATAAAGCTCAAAGCTTGCCTTGCGGGGTTCCACCAAGTCCTGGGCTGTCTGCAGAGCATTGACCACTGCTTGCTGCATGCCTGGTATCACCACTGACTCCCATTCTGTCTCGTGGCCCCTTTGCTGCAGAAAAGAGCGAAACTGAGAGCAAGACCACATGTTATCCTCGGGCACTCCGGGATGGCGCTGACGAGATGGCTGGAAGCGCTTCTGGATGGAGTTGTTGCACAGGTGGACCGAACTGAGGAAAACAGTTGCCACTGAAGGTAAGTGTGGTCCTCCTTGCATTGTTAAATCAGTACATCTATAAGGCACCTTTAAGCTTAAGCACATCTTTAGCTTTTTGCTTTTGTCTGAAACCTCTCACTGACCTGTCCAGAGTTTTTGTCGAGTAGGGCTGAGTGGAAAACCGCAGGTAGCACTCCTTGTAGAACCAGACAGTCAGAGGGTTCCAATCAGTAACAAGGAACCACTGACGGAGGTCAAACTTTGTGCCATGGACCAGAAGGGGGCGCTCCAAGTATTTTTGAACCACCCACTTGCTCTCCTTTGGCAGGGTTCTGTCAGTGTCCAGAAGTGCCAAAATCTCATCAAGGCGATTCATACACATGATGCCTAACAGTGCAGGAGTGATATGGAAAGAAGAGATGAAAGTAGAGTTTATTAGAACACATCACAACTTTGATTTGACAGCAAAACCAGGATTCCAGTGTTTCAGATAATGACAAAGTACCGCTGCTTTGGTTCTGTATACACCATCATCCCGTCATGATACTAAAAACACTATGATATTCATAATATAGTTGAAATGGTCATCTGACCACACAGTCATTACCACAAATACCACAACAGGAATTCATGGAACGGGTCAGCTTCATTTCTTGAAATACAAATACAAAATGATTCAACTGCCTAAATAAAAAGCAGGCTCGGTTTTACCACATTTAAGGGACAGTGCAGCACAATAAAGGCCTCTTGTGTGTATGCAATCCACAATTTACAGCAAGGTGGAGGGAGATGGAGGACAGATAAAAACTATAGGACCACCAAACCAAGCCATGATAGCAGACAGAAAACAATTTGATAGCTCGACAAATAAAAATAATCCCCAGACTAAGCTGTCCTTTAGAATTTGTCAGAAAGTAATAAAAAAACGACTTGGAGAGGTCAGTGAAAATAACAAGAGCCCTCCAAAGTAAACTCACAGCATACTAAAGATAAATGAAATCATGAAGGCAGAGTAGTTACACCTGCAGAAGAATCCAATCTTTACTGCAGCAAACTTAGGTGGAAAAATGCCATAATGGTTGTTTTTATTACTCCTGTCCAGAAATTATATTTTTGGAAAAAGTCCACATGGAAGACTTTTTTCAGGCTATAATATTACGCATATATAAATAAAGCTTCAAGCTTTTTTGGTATTTTGCTGTTATATATCTTCCCAAATAAAAGGTAAAATGTAAGAAAAAAAGCAATAACATGATATGAAAATGATTCATATTTATCAGTTGAATGTTATAAAAACAACAGCAGGCCTGCTTTTATCTATAATTTTCACAGCTGTTTAGCTGTAACAGGGAACACGTAAAAGGTTGTGATGTAACTACTGTTTCCTATTAATTATTAAGAAGGTAAATTATTAGAAAAAAAAAAAGCATCACCTCTTCCTCGTGACTTTGCACCTGGTTTGATGATCCAGATGTTGTTTAGTCCATCTGTGTCCAGCTGTGGACAAACCTCCTGCAGTCTGGTTAACATATCCTGGCAACGCTGCACAAAGGCACTGCTGCCCCTGATCAACACGCCTTTGCTGCATATAAACATTTCATCAGGGTCCATTATAAAGACATATATATACTCCCCTACCTAACAAAATCTCAAATTTCATCATTTTTAACAACCTATGTTGATTTTAATGAGCATAATTCCACTGCCAGTAATTAAAATCTATTTGGTGTGACCTCAGAAGCACCCAGAAAATTTCTCAACTCACTGAACAACCATGTAGTAGTGCTGAAGAAACTCTGCCCATTGCTGCTCCTCCACAGAAGGTGGTATTTCCGTAGTCACATCAATGTCGCTGTGCTTCAGAACACTGAGAAACTCTTGACACACGCGCAAGGCTGTGTCAATAATTTCTGGACCAACAGATCGATGCTCCTCATCATCCGTCACTGCAGAGAGAGACAATATTGCACCGTCACACTTTGCCTAAACTTTGTATCATATGCATTTTTATTTTTATGTGTGAGAAATGATTTTAAAACCTTCAGTGAATCTGTTCTTGGATTTTTGTGTGTCATCCTCTGCTTCATCTCTTCTCCAAATACTTGTCTCAACCACGTACTGCAGCAGGCTGGTACACGCTGTTCTCCTGAAATCCTCTTTATGTTCATGCAAAACAGAAAAACTGTATGAGACACTGTTGGGTAGGACAGACTTAGTCAGCTTAACTTAAAATGTTTTGTTTACAACTAAATGTCTTATAGAACATCTTTTAGTTAACAGTGCAACATGGGAGACCTATGAATGCATGCTTTTCATCCTCTGCTCCAAGCCTGTAGCATCTTGGGAAGAAAGTGTCAGGATCCTCACTGTCAAACCACTGAAGGTTACGCAGATTCACACAAAGCCCCACCTGAAAGAAACACAGTTACATTACAGGAGATAAGCTGGATAACATCGCCTGAGACTCATTAGAAACTTGTTTTACCTTGGTGGTAAATGTTCCGGCATTTGCGTAGTGATTGGTCATCTGGTCAGGCCGTAAGGAGCGACAGTCCACGCGATCTCGTCGTGTCGTCCAATACAAATATGTAGTTTCATTTCGAACCAGGCGAGACTACAAGTCGCAAGTCATCAAAAGACGCAGGTGAAAAAGCCTTTTGCTTCACAGTGGGTGAGACATCGGTGTTAATGGGTTCACCTGTTATCTTACCATGAGGTCATGCATGGCATCAAGGTTCTCCGCTTTTTCACCGTCATCCTTTTTCACTGTCAAGAGATAAGAGGCATGTGCATACATTCAGAGTTACGGTGCTGCGATTTGGCAATTTCGTCTTCATCAGTTGAAGGCAAATCCATCTAATTTGTGCTACAGTTAATCCGTGTTAATTATTCCCACACTTAAGCTATTACACTTGGCTGGGGGGCAATCCTGAGCTGTCAAACAAAATTTTAACAATATGACAAAACATAAATTAGTGGGGGGGGGGGCATGTCTGGCATAAGCATGAGATCATTAGAAGTTTTCTCTTTTTTAAAATCCTTTGTCTCACCAGTAACATAAGTGCTGACCAGCCCATTACCATCCTCATCTTCATCCCAGGGGCAAGGAGGCGCTCTTTGGACTGGAGGTGGCAAACGACGTTCAACCCACCCTCTGGCCCGCAGTGCAGCACGGATCACAGGGTAGGGTCCCTGCACTGAAAACACTTTCCTTAACTGAGCACAAATCACAGAGACACAAGGGGGGGAAACATGACACTAAGCACAAACGGGAATTTGGATTTGAGGAATCTACTGTGGCATTACAGGATGTATAATCACCTTCACAGCTTTCTCCACCACTGCTTTAGCTGTTTTCAGCCTGTCTGGCCTGATCACTGGCAGGCTAGGCACACTGCACCGTAACCTCCCCTCCACTGGGGCAACTGTGGATTGTAACACTGGGACAAACTCCATAATCAGATTTAAATATTAAGTAGTAATTATGTGTGTACACACATCTCTTGTAAGAGGTACAATGACTTACCTGGCATTTGTTGCTGACGTCTATGGGTCTCTTTTCAACTGACCAATGCACAGTGTGAAAGAGAAAGCAAAAATGTATCCAAGCGCACTATTTCCACATCATATTAAATTATTTAAATATATACAGAGCTATAAATAGCAAGATAATATAAGTAGATTCAAATGTACACATAAATGATTCCAAATTTCAAATAAATCTTTTCACTGTGTGCCTAAACATTCTGTTGGCTACTGCATCCCCTGCAGCTGAAGAATGGAGAAGGCTTTACTATAAATAGTATGGCATGTGGCACCTAATTTTGTCTATGCAGCCGCTGAAGAAGGATGTAAATTGGGTTAATCACGCATATTAATCTGGACTGATTTAGACTGTAATGACTGGCATGTCAATGCGCAAGAAAGGCGCAGGCGCGCACACACGAGTAGAAATATAAAACGTATCCACCATGAGCAGCCATGGATTGATAAACCAACTCTTCATGATCTATGACAGCGATTGAAAATACATAAATATTATTATTCAAATGTATCTCAGATCAAAAACAGTTGGAATTTTACACTGGGCATGAATATACAGACCTCTGTTGTCACTTCCCCACTGACCCGGCCGCTCTGTGCATTGCGTGCATCCGTGTCCGTCCATAGACTTGCTCAGTCCCGCTTCCTTCATGCACACTGTTCCCATAACAACAGTGCATGCTCCCACAGACAGTTTATAGTTGCCCCAACAACAGTACCCAGGAGAAACAGGACGCCACGCGCGTAGATGAAAAATCTACCACCTTGAGGCATGCCGTCAAGAAACTTGATCACTTATCGGACACTATCGATATCGATTACAAATAGTGGAGCTTACAGGTGCGCAAGGACAATTAAAGCAGCCATCAATGATTCGTGTGGAAACATCTTACTGCATTGTACTTCGAATTCAGTGGCCATGGGCAAAGCGGGCTAAGGAGTGTTAACTTGTAAAAATTCAGTCAAGTCAAGTGTTCCCCAACGTGACAGGTAGACAAGAGTTCATGTCGAGGTCAATGGTACGGAAAACAAAAAAACATGACCCGTTGCCCGCTTAATTATCGTATGCTTCCTTATGAATAGAGACGATCATCTGGGGTAGTTAAATCAAACCACCTGTCCTGCATCTTAAAAAACTGCCTAATTAAAGCCAACACTGCCGTCAGTCCGTGTCATTTGCTACCGTACCCTGTGCATTGATAATAACGCATTCGTTTTCTTTGTGCAATGCTTCATCTTAACACACGGTGGCGTCCGAGGACTTCTGGTATGTTCTGGATCGATCAGATCTTTAATGTCGCGGTCTGTGCTCTCTCACGTCTGTGCACCCTGAAGGCCACATTTTGAAGGCCGGTACAGCTGAATGTCACATCACCGCTCTGTGTTTTCGGTCATTCATTACGGCTAAATGCTCTGAAATAGAGTAGGCCAGTGCTGCACTACATTAAAACGTTTCATTCTAGTTAGGAACATTTTATATGGCTTTCATACAAAGTGTTATAATATAATATAATATAATATAATATAATATAATATAATATAATATAATATAATATAATATAATATAATATAATATAATATAATATAATATAATATAATAAGAAAAACATATATGTTTTCAGTTATCAAAAATAGGTATGCAGGAGTTAGTGACCATGTGGTTCTATTTTGTGGAGCTACAGCATATATCGCCCCATATATCCCCACATGCTGAGAGACAATGCACCACATTTTGATCCGCTTTAGTCAGCACATCTAAGTCTCACAAGGAACGTAGCTCAAAAAGAGAGCTACTGAAACCCAAAGATGATTAGTAGACAGTTGAAATGACAGTTGATAATTTTCACAGTTTTTACAATAGAAAAAAGGGCAACACATGAATGAACAACTTTTATATGCATCTACGTAGCAAGGGAGCTGGGAAAAATAGTATTTATATAGATAAGAGCCTTGCCTTTGTCCTTCACGTGATATGCCACACTTGGGGCCTGCATTTGTGTGTGTGTGTGTGTGTGTGTGTGTGTTGCAGTATTTCAGACCACTTAGTATTAATACCAGGTTCCACACTGTCCCACACAAACGTGGCTCCACGTTGAGTTTGGTGGGATCTGGTCACCCCAGCAAGAGGACTTTAATTTGCATCGAAAATCCAAGTATCTTTTCTACCGAATGAATATTACTAATTTAAAATGTTCTATGACTTATTTGCCAGATTAAGTTTATTAAGACTGAACCTTTTGCTGGACACAGTGGTCACAGAACAGGTACCTGCTGAAAGAAATATTGCATTGAAGCTCTATAGGCTTATAATAGTGTTGGCTTCAATGTGTTGGTAGCAGCAACGCGTCGCAGCGCTATGCTTGCCTCTGTCCTGATTGGATGGGGCTGCGGTGATGCTGTCTGCATCCTGCTCTCACACAGCCAGAACAGGAGGGAGGGGAGCTCGAAGCGCGGCTGGGAAATCATCTTAACACGGGAGCAAAAATAACCATCTTCTTTGTTTTCGTACTTTGAGAGAGATGTCAGCACTTAACATGGCTACAGAAACAAAAGAAGCCGATATAGCCAACTCGTGACTGTTCCTTCAGAACGTCCTAAGACAGCGCAAAGCGGCTCAGTAAAAGTCTCACTTTGCACTCCGTGAACGTAAAGCAGGTTAACCCAGGGACCATGAGCGCGCAAGCCAACGACCCCGAGAGTATGCTGTGCTACCAGGTAAGGTGGTCTTTAACTGTGTACTGCATTGCTTTGACAGTGTGGGCTGGCACAGACCGGGGTGCACACAAGCTCTGACAACTGTAGCCCCATGCTTCGAAATTCCCTGCTGTAAACTCAGAGATGGGGTGCACTCCAGAACCTTTATAATGTTTTTGTTTCATTTTTGTAATTGAAGTACTCAGTAAATGTTATTGCGGGATGTTAAGCGGTGTTTCCTACGCTGCAGGATGATGCTGTAATTGGAGGATGTTGTTGATGCTGTTCTGAGGTGCGAACACGTGCACTAATTCCGGAGAGCACTGAAATGCGCAGAGGAGTCGTAGCTCCTGGGACTAACGCACAAGAATATATGAATGTTTGCGTCCTGGAAATGCCGTGGACACAGTCCTGTGAGAGTGCAGCAGATTATTGATTAGATGTTTTCATACTGTCCAACGCAGCGCTTTAAAAAAAAACTGTTTGTCCTAAAGACGCATGTGAATGAGGAAGAATTACAGGAATACGGAGCCTGTGGTGGATTTTATGCTGGGTTTTGATTAAACTGCGGTTTATTTCTTCTTAGTTACCCTCAAATGACCTTGACGCCATTCTCACATGGTCTTCCATAAAGAGCTGAGGGGTCTGTTTCCACACAGGCAGAAGGGGGGACAGCTTGTGGGAACGCTGTGGTTTGAAGGGGAAATTTTCTTGAGCCAGTGTCCTACTGATGTGCGGTCCTCTAACAGGCTCTTGGTAGCAGTAAGGATAAACAAACCGGTGAGAACACCAGGGCTTTATTCAAACTGGGAATCAATAACATTTGAATAGATTGATTATAACCATCACAGCATCATAGCAGCAGGGTAGCTTAATGGACTTGATGCAGCCTATCCCAACAGAGTCAGGTCACTCTTTTGATTTATAACATCCTGTCTGGGCCAGAGACAGATGGAGTAAGACCAGAGGTGAGCTGGGAAGTCTCTGATATGATTAGCCAGGGAGAGGAAATAGCCAGAGAACCTCACTCTTCAAACATTAGCGTTATATAAACTTGTGTAAAAGTCTGTACGACTGTCTCGCCACTATGTCTTTCATATTGTTGACATTTGCTTTTCCCACCACCTGCAACCTGTTGATATGCTCCCATGATGCTGCAGGTGCATCTCAGGTGGTGGAGGAAAAAGGCAAAATCTAAAAATGCATGAGAGCAGTGAGGCTGGGAGTTGAAAACCTTATACTGTACATATATTAGCAGTATTCATAGATACTTTAATGCAGGACTAAAAGACTTAACTGTTTAATTTTTTTATTTAAAATGGAGACATCTTTGTTTTACTGGTATAACTGGGAAATAAATGTCAGCTCGGTCACATTTAACCTACGATGCTGCGTTGCATTCTTCTGGTTCAACCACGTAAAGAAGGAGCCTCAAAAGTTTTAGTCTCATCATTACAAACTTAACCGCTTCATTTTCAGCAGGCGCTGTGTAATTCTTCTGTGCCATTCATGCACTGTGTACAGTGCTTGCAATAAAGGAAAATATTGTATTGATAGAAGACTACTTCATTTACTGCGGTCAAGTGAGCCCTCATTTTCCAAATCAGAGTCAAGCTAGCCGCACGTAGATTTACGTTGCGCATTTATACCACATAATACGGTACTCCTGCCTTCCGTACTACAAACCCATCAGAAGTCGTCTTCTCCCGGTATTTTGGACCATTAAACTGCATATTTCATTAATGCATGAATAAAGGTCAAACCTAGAAATATTCAACTTGTAAATGTGTATTTATTTATCATCTCAAACTGTTCAACCAAATGAATTAATGCGTACTGTACTGTCTTACTAAAACTGACGTTTTTGAACTGGATTTACAGCAATAATATTCGAGGTGACGCAGATCTTTACGCTGATTCTTGCTCAGCTTGACCTCCACTGTATCTGCACTTCCTTGCAGCTCACTCTACTGTACAGTTTTGGAGAAAATTGCATGCAAAATCCACTCAAAGTACAGTACTGTATATGGATTACATATTGCATTTTTGAACTGGATTTACAGGAATACTGT
>VOQJ01017354.1:27019-43589 GCA_015052665.1 Apistogramma diplotaenia | reverse complement strand
GTCTGATAAATGAATGTGTACTTTAAGGAGCAACATTCTAGTTAAAGAAAATCTCCAAAGAAAATTGAAATGCAAAGTAAATGCAGTCTGAATCAAACGTGTCAGGTGAAAATTGTATTTAAACTCTTTTAGTTTTTCATTTTTAATATATGATTACAGTAACGTGGCACACCCAGCACCTCCATTTAATGGCATTTGTTTGAAAGCAGTAAATAAGAGGTCTTTGGCAATCCTTTGGTTCAGTTGTCTTTTGCATTGATATGTATTTTTTCTATTCTGCGACCAGATGAGCTGGTCTCAGTGCTCAGTCCACTTTAGTATTTGCTTCTGACTATTTCTCCTATCATTGCTGTATTACAATACATGTTACAGTCTTTTACCCACAGAGCCATTTGCAGTGGCAGTAATGAAAGACACCAATTAGGGAGGGAGAGAGCAAGGACTGTAGGGAGGCTGAATTCAACATGTGGCACTGAATAAGGTGTGTATGACTCATCGCACTCTTGGGCTGAAACAGTCAAAACAGCCGCCCTCTCATCCTGCCCCCTCCAACTATCTCCTTTCCTGTTTCACTTTTTCACCATTGCTTCTTCTTCTCCATCATTCATATTCACATGCACGTCTAATTGAAGCGCTGTCACATGTGTCTGCAGCAGATCTGTGATGCTGCCGTGCTATGAAGGGGCTTTAATAACCCGGGGCTATGGCACCGAGTGCCTGTTGCTGGCCCTCAAACACAAAGCTCAGTCTGGAAGTGACAGACACAGTTGTCTGAGTCAGGATGTGTATCGCTGCTGTCAATTCAGGGTGCTTGTGCGCGGGGACGAGAGGGAGGTCAGCGCTGAAAAGGGTGGTGGGGTGTTGTTGGAGTTTGCAGATAAAAATAGCGGATGGCAGAGGAAGCAGAGTTAAGAGGAACAGTGGAAATTTTGTTTTGTTTTGAGAAACTGTTTCATTACAGGGCGCAAAGTCATCGTAATGGAAGTCGGGGAATGAAATCTCAAGAGACTTGAAAGTTCAGGGCGCGCTGCTAATCATGGAAAGACTTTTATGAGCGGTCAGTCAGCGTGTCGCCGGGCAGTTGTCTGCGGTGCTGATGCAAGAGATTCTCATCTGTGAAAACAGGCTTGCTTTTCCAGCATCACTTGATCATGTCCTTCTGGGCAGCAGTCTGCAGACAGCTCTCCATCAGGATGCCAGGCTTCTTCTGGTAGCCGGCGAGCTTTATTCTTTAAAAGTTGACTCCACTCACAGCTCGCTCAGTCCCGTCGGAGTCAGAGAGCGTTTTAGTGCCAAGCATTGATTGCCCCACTCAGTCGCTGCGCTGGGATTCAAATCATTGCTGCTCTACTTGTTCAGGGCAACAAGCTGCTCAGGGTGATGTTTTCTTTTTAATCCCCTTTGACGCATTTCGACGACGCCTTGTAGTTTTTATTGTCAAGCAATACTTATCTTAAAGATGACTTTCTGCATCAAAGGCAGGTTTTTTTATCAGCAGTTTATGTTGTGTGAGACAGCAATATTCAATTCTGTTCTGACATATTTCTGGGGCAGCCTATCTTGCCTTTTCAGAGTTATCAAACATGAATTAAATGTACAGCACCAGTCAAAACTGTGGAGTGCATCCAAATGTTTGACTGGTACATGTTGAGACACTAGACGGGGGGCGTCTGAAGTCATCATCGTGCTGATCTGCCTTAACTAACTCGTTATTTTGAGAAATCTGGAGGGCAAATGCTTGTGATGTCCCAATAAAGCGATAAAAATAAATCATTTATCTGTTAGAATACAATACAAGTTGTAATCCTTTCCAGCTTTGAATTCATATGATATCCTTCAGTCATTTGATTTAACACTCTCGTGTCTTTTTAGCCACAAAGCAGCTTCAGTGTGGGTTGACCACAGCTGGTTAACACTGAGATGCTGGTAAAGGGCAAAACCTCAAGGACAGGCAGCCATTTTGGCGCTGGACTGATCCTGTGGCGCGGCGGTGCTAATCTTTTGGGAAAATGATTGAGTCATAAGCCCACCCCACTACTGTGATTGATACTAAGCTAGAGGACAAGCGTGAAGAAAGACGTCCTACAGTTGCTAGGATATCGAAACAGGCAGAATCACACAAATCACTTGCTCTGTCGGTGGAAAATTACGCACACGTGCATGCTTTGAGGGTCACCGACGTGCTCCCGCAGAGGGAGCAAACAAAACTTTGAGTTCCACGTGAGCCTTTAATTTGCTGAAGCATTTAATGTGACACGAGGGACATGAGTTATGAATGACAGGGAACTATCAACCTATTAAAAAAAACACGTACCTCCATAAATTTGCCATTAAGGAGGTGCTGTTAGTTAACTGTGATGGCTGCAGGCTGTGAGTCACAAGCATGGGCTGAGGAGAAAGAGCACTGTAATCATAGAATAGATGTGTGGTTGTGTAATCCGATCTCGCCCACAGTGACGGCCTTTTATTTCTTTCATGTTGCATCCTTTCCTGCAGCTTCACTCAGGTTTGGTGTGTGTGTGTGTGTGTGTGTGCAAAATGGAAACAAACGAATTGATCTGATCTGATAGTCTATCTGGGACAAAGCGCTTTTAGAGATGCTCTGCCAGCCGTTCTCTTTTGGAGTGCGTCTATATGTTTAGTAAAGCTCCAGTTCTAATGGAGCCTACAGCCTGAGCAAAGGCACCAACACCTGCACAGCTGCAGTGTGTGAGAAGGAAAATCAGGGCCGTATGTGATTGTACACTTCACGTTTCGTCAGGTTTGCATAGATGACGTATCGTTCACATGTTCTTTTGCCTCTTGCAGATGCAGTCCTGATTCCAGTAAAGTTGGGGCACAATGGAAATAAAAACAAATTGCAATGATTTGCAAATCTTATAAATCCATATTCACAATAGAGCATTACAATTTTTTTAAACTGAGTCTTTTTAATATTTCATGAAATCTTCTAGCTCAGTTTAAATTTGATGGCAGTAACACATCTAAAAAATTTAATAAAAGTTGAGTCGGGGCAACAAAAAGCTGGAAAAGTAAGTGATGCTAAAAAGAAACAGCTGGAAGAACATTTTGCAGCTAATTGGATTAATTGGCAGCAACATGAGTGGGAATAAAAAGAGGTTCTTAGAGTTTCTCAGAAGTAAAGATGGGCAGTCTGCAAAGTGCCTACGAATTGAGGAATAATTTCAGAATAACGTTTCTCAGCATAAAATTCAATACCATCCAGCTTTTTATCAGTGCTCAGTTCATAAGCCTGGATCTCTGATGGTGTGGAGGTGCATTAGTGCCTATGGAAATGACACATCTGAAACAGCACCGTCAGTGCTGAAAGATACATAGAAGTTTTAGAGCAACTCCTACTCAGACAAAGGCTTTTCTCAGGGAAGGTCTTCAGATATTTCAGCACATTGATGAACACTGCAGCTATTACAACAACAGCAGAGCGCTGAGCAGGCCTGCCTGCAGTCCTGACCTTTCACCAACCTTTGACACGTTTTCTATGTTCACACACACACACACACACACACACACACACACACACACACACACACACACACACACACACACACACACACACACACACACACACACACACACACACTGACATCACTGGACATCACTGATATAGTTGTTCTCATTGTACATATGTCTCGACACACAAATCAACCGATGCAATTGCTCTGTCTGCAAGTCCATTGTTATAACCGAAGACATAAATCTTTAAAACAGATCACAGATGTCTACTTTCATTGTTTCGTGTTTTTTTAAAAGATGAATCTAGAGTGCATCAGAGGGGCAGCTCAGGTTGAGCAGTTTGGAGACAAAGTTAGAGAAGTGATGCTGAGGTGATGCTGAGGTGATGCTGAGGTGAAGCTGAGGTGATGCTGAGGTGATGCTGAGGTGAAGCTGAGGTGAAGCTGAGGTTCAGTGTGCAGAGGAGGGATGGGGGATATAATGGACAAAGGGTGCTGAAGATGGAGATGCCAATCGGGAGAAAAAGAAGGAGACCACAGAGAAGAAGTACAAAGGGTCTGTGTGACAGAAAAGAACGTTGGGAATATGGTGAGATGGAGGCAGATGATCCACTGCAGTTTCAAGCAAACATTACACAGCTGAGTGCTGCAGTAGTTTCATGGCTCCCTAGTGTAGGTGTTCACACATTTGCCCGAGGAGTGAAAGATCCCCAGTTAGATCCCCTTTGGGATTGTGTCAGGAGGGCATAAAGTTTAAAAAAAAAATCTAATCTGCCAATCAAACATACAGAGCTACTCTCATTGGCCACCCTTTATGAATAAGAGAACAACCAAAAGCAGCTTTTTAGTTAAGTTCTATCTTCACCTGTAGATTTAGTGTTGTAGAGCTGTTTCCTGCCACCGGAAGCACACGCAGAATGAAATAAAACTACATGTTACATGGAGCCTAAGTAGACATGGTCACAGGATTTTTTTTCTGCTGCTACACTTTCATCTTCTGCATAAGCATAATGAGAAAAGCACGAGTCACATTCTGTGTTTGGCCCAAGCATGACTACCTAATTAGGTAGCCTTAATCTTCGAAATAACAGAATTAGCCAGGGAATATGAAGTGCTCTGCTGTGGCATGAAAAAGAAATCCCAAAGCACTGATATGGTAGCGAAGGAGTGAATGGAGGCAAGAAGGCAGCACCAGGCCACCCATTGTATGTGCTATAAGCTCACTTGAAAGGAATTGTATAAAACATAACAAAGTACTTTTTTTGGATTTGAATTCTTGCTCATAATAAAATAAAACATTCATCTGCCTGAACTGCATGTTAATTACTTTTCTCTTATCACAATCTTGTGCTAATGTGCTTAGCTGTTCCATTTTTAGCAGCGGGGAGAGGCTAAAGAAACTAGAAGATTAAATACTGCTTTGGGACTTATATGTGCATATAAATACTATCTGAAATAGAGGTTACACACACGCACACACACACACACACACACACACACACACACACACACACACACACACACACACACACACACACACAGATAGATAGACACAGATAGACACACTCATAGCACTGTCCTGCTTTTAATCTATTCAAGTGCAGATGGGCACAGGGTACTGTAGCGCAACACTTTTGTGTCCTGGAAAGCTTTAAGAAAGGCACCAACTTTATCGTTAGCAGAGCATGTAGCAGGATTAAGTTCTCCAATTATGGTCATGTGAAAAAGTAAACATATCCTATTCTCCAAATGTAACATAAAAAAGCGTTAAAATGGTGTTGATAAAATATATTCTCAAACAGAAAAAAGTCATTCTCGCAACATTTTGTGTCAAACTTCTACAATCAGAAAGAGACCAAAGAGGCAAAGTTTACCTGCATTAGAGATGCTCAAGAAAAGTCTTTGATGCTCACTGAGAACAAGAGAACAACATATCAGTTTCTCAATGAACAAAACCTAGTACCTTAAATTAATGTTTGGGCAGAGTAGAATATAAAAACAACATAATTTTATGCTCTACTCAGTCTGCTCCAAAAAGTATACGTTTGGAACAGCCCGAAGGCAGATTTTCATGAGGTGAACCTCTGTGAAGAAATGGGGGGGTGGATATGTTATGGTTTGAGGTTGCTTGGCTGTGTCTTCGACTGGAGTAGCTCGCGGTCATTGAGTCGGCTATGAATTCTTCATTAAATCAAACAATGATGGAAGATACTGTGAGGCCATCTGTCTGAACGTTGCAGCTGAAGAGGAAGTAGCCCTTTCATCAGGATAATGATTCTGAGTGCACTAGTAAATCCACTGAGGGGTGGAACTAAAAAGAGAAAGCCCAGTTCAGAATACTGGTGAAATTTTCTGGCGGCTTGAAATGGACTGTAAACCTGAAACATCTCACAACTGAAGGAGTTTCGAGCATTTCAACAAATCCTAATCTAGTATCATTTTAAACAAATGACTGAGAAAACACATTTCCCATGTATACTGTGTTCATGTGAATGCCCTGGAGCATTATTATATTGCTCCTACCTGCTGGTCTGACAAACCTGAATCAGTAGCTGTGCTGTAGACCGACCTAATATTATAATATCCACTCCAATCCAAAAGCCCTTCAGAAAGACATTGCAATTATTTTTGCTACCGTGGCCATCGTGTAGCAGCCCCCTCCACAGTGCGAGCTGCAGTCACAGCGTGCTGCATGCTGGATGGTCCAATTATAGTAAAACATTACTGACAGAGACTGTGGATCTTCGATATTTAGTTTTCACCTTGAAAGGAAATGTAATGGATGGATTATGGTCATAACCTCATCCATTCATTCCAATCAATTCTGCATCCACCAACACACACTCATAAAAATGTATCCAGTATGTAAAGATTATACAAAAAGCGTTGGCAGAAGCGTGCTCATTGTAAGCGGCGGCATTATATGTATCAGAGTGTGCATGTGTGTTTGTGTTCTGCTGCTGGTAGGGATTTATGGTATCATGCATGCCTTTATTGATTTGCATTTATTTATAGACTTTGCAGCACCCACTGTCACAGACATATTGACGTCAGCAAAGGTACACGTCACAGTCAGTGGAGGTGTATTCATAAACTGTGTTTTATGAACTGCTGATATCGTTATTCTTGTATACCCCATATGCTGCCTAACTACAGTAGGATGAGCCCAAAACACTGCAGCTTCTCCAACACTATAATACACTCCCATCTCCAGCGACAAGCTTGAAGTTGATCAGATGAACAGATGTTGAGAGGCACAGTTAGAGCTTGTTGACAAAGACACATTTTTGTGGTTTTACCTTGCCACCGTAGATTTTAAATCACACAATCAATGTGTGATTGAAGTGCAGACCTTCAGCTTTAATTCAAGGGGTTTTACAAAAAAAATTGCCTTATCCATTTAGGAATTAGACCTTTTTATACGCAACATTGGGATTTCTTCAGAAGCTTAAAAATAATTGGGCATTTGACTAAAAATAAGTTTCGTGGTCATGTGAAGCCTGTTCCTTTGTTATTTTCTTGCCACATGCATCCATTCATCTGGTTCCAGGCTGTGGGGGCAGCCACCACCTCCAGCTCATCCGGCGGCACAGCAACACAGTCGGAGGAATAATCAGAGAGATATAATGTCTAGCGCAAAAACTTGAGTGTTGTTAATTTTAGGAATTCAACAGTTTGGTTCAATCTTAAAATGTATGACTGCACCAGCTAGCTCATCAACATCAGAAGGCCTGAAAGGCTACAGAAGACAACTAAAGTGCATGATAGAAGATAGGAGAGAAAGAGCTAATGATTCAATAAGTTAAAAAAGTAATAAAACAGTCCTTATGTTTAAAGTCAGTCCAATCAATTTTGAGCCTCGGAAAATGGGGGACTGTGTTTTAAAATGACTGGAATTTGTAAACAGTTAATGCAAAATTGTTGTAAAGCCCCTTGAATTAAAGCTGGAAGTCTACACTTCAATCACATATTAATTGTCTGATTAAAAGTCATTATGTGGCGTACAGAATCAAAACTACAAAAGTTGCCATCTCCGCCTAACTATAATAGAAATACTATTTTCTTGGTAATAGCTCTAACCAGCATCATACTATGCTGACACACATTCACAGCTGATTTGTACCTTAGCGCAGTGATAGTCTATGACAGCATGGTTACCAGAGACTAGAAAAAAAATACTAACAACAAGAGCTTATGCAGAGAAAAAAGAAGAAACAAACTGATATGATGGAGTTGTAGAGTTACTCCAAAGACACTGTAACATGATAACATTCCCCATGAATAACAGACACTGCATGTGAGCTAATAACAAGATCCTGCAGCAACCTGCCAACAACATCATCACCAGTGGAAATGGCTCTTTGTTAATTTGATTTGATTTTAAACAGGATAGTAGAGCCTCACACATTCCCCAACTGACTCATACTCTTTTTACCTCTCCTTTGTGTGTGTGTGTGTGTGTGTGTGTCTGTACCCGCCAGTCTAAGAATAGCTGTCTGGAATTTGATGCTTCACTTCACTGAAAAAGTCATTGCCAGTTACATTACATTGACAATAGCTTCTCCTTAACAGGACACTTCTGGACATAACCTTTGTCTTTTTCCTTCAGTGCCTAATCTTCAAGGACTGAAGGTGATGAATATTTCTACAAGAACAATATGACTACCAGGGCATCAAAGGGCATCGACTGCATCAGAAGTCACCAATGTAAAGAGTAACATTATGCTTACATATGCTTTTTTTTGTGTGGGTTTTTTTTTTTGTATCCACCAGAGGCCAGATGAGGAAGTGGTGGTAGATCAGGGAGGGACCAGTTCTGTGCTGAATATCCACTATGAGAAGGAGGAGCTGGAAGGTGAGTAACTTGTAAAACTGGTAAAAAAAAAAAAAAACAGAATTGTTGGGTCATCAAAAATTTGTCTGTCACCATTTATGTTTTTTTTTTAAGATTGATTTTTGGAAGTCTGACTTATTGCAGCAAGCCTGACTTGAACCAATGCGAACAAGCCCATACTAGGGTTGTACAGGGAACAAATAGCCCTTAACAACAGGCCTGATAACCTCCATGACACCCCAGTGAACTAATACTGAATGTCCTTTCCAAGTCCACAGACAAAATGTTGACTGATGTGACAAACTTGCACACACCCTCAAATATCCTTGAGAAAGTAAAGAACAGGTCCGGTGTTCCAAGACAAGGAAGGAAAACGTATTGTTTGTCCTGAATCAGATGTTCCACCAATGTATGGAGTCTCCTTTTTTACCACCCTGACACACTACTTCTGGTTGCGTCAACCAGAACAGCCACACAACATCCAGAGCCTTAATCCAATTCCGTCCATCCCAGGGGCCTAGAGATTAGAGGTTTTTCTTAGCCACTCCAGTGACCTCAGCCACAGTGTTGGGCGAGTCACCCCCTCGTCCCCAGACCCTGTTTCCTCTACAAAGACACATTATAGGGATTGAGGAGTATTTCTTCTTTCATTGCCTGACAGCGTTCTCAGTCGAGGTCAGTAACACTCAAATCCCCACCGCATACAATGCTAGAATTGGCCGACTAAAAGTCTAGTTCCATAGACTCACTGAACTCATCCCACAGCCTCTTAGGGGGTGTTACTGGCTTGTTTTCTTGCAGTTTCCAAAAGGGCAGGTAGCTGAGGCACTGAAGTTAGTGTTCTGGTAAGAGTTTGCTGGAGAGCAGGACCCGCTCTATAGATGCTGTTAATGTAGGTAATATGCCGGGGGAGATGATGCTGGAAACAGGACAACAAAGATGTTCGCGCAGAGTAGCAGAAGATTCGTAAGAGTGACATAAGTGAGATGAATTTACCACTCAACTGGAGCAGACTCTGTGGTCCTTAAGTACCAGTAGTTGATTGAAGCTGATGAGGAAAAGGTGGCCCTGGCCACAGAGCAGGAATCAAGACTCCACCGCAGAGGGTGGAGGAAATGCCTGTCCATCCCCATAACCTGGACTCCAAACCACATGTCCCAAGAATCTGTTTCAGCAAACAGGGATTAAATCACTGAAGCCTTCCCCTTTGACTGCCACCTGCTCCACAATGCACAAGTCCCCTATGATCCCTCATGTGGAGGAAGGTGGGTCCATGAAGGGAAGAATAGAAATGTTTAGGAAAAATATGTGCACTTCTATTATATACTTGGCAGTATACTTTGTTAATAACATACACCTCTGTCTCAAGGTAAACATTATATTAGTGCCATTTAAAAATTTGGCTGCAGCTTTGATCAGACAGCTTTAATGAAATGCAAGCTGTAACAGTTAGAAATGACAGTTTAAATCACAGCAGGAAAAGAATCCTCTTCATCGTGAGCCCCCTTGGCCTAATGGGAGCTCTGGTTTTTATGTTTATAAAATAAATTAATAATAAAAATAGAACATTTGAAGATAGCTGGCATCTTAGATTAGCATTTTCATGTGAAAACAGCTTATTTTGTCATCCTTCTAAGTTACAGTCACCAGTCAACTCCTTGCAATTTTTGTGTCAGACAATATGAAGTCGAAATAAGGTGGATTGATAATATAAAATTAATGAAACAGTTTATACAACATCAAAATGTTTGCATGCATATCCAGTAATCAAATAAAGACACTTTCATTTTATTTTTCTTGCCTTAACTCTCCGTCATTTTTAGGTCACCGGACTCTGTTTGTCGGGGTTCGGATGCCCAGACAGAGCCATCGTCACCACAAAGGTCATGGTTCCCGCCACCGCAAGAGAGACAGAAGGGCAAGCAGCATTGCAAATCAACAGAGCGGGGAAGATGAGGCAGCCAGTTCTAGTCATGGTAGCACACACACACAAATACATCTGCAGAGTGTTTTACAATTCTGTTGCATTATTTTTGTCGTCATTCATCGACCACACAGTGACTTGCTGGCACGACCACCTCCCAGAGTGGATGCAGTGGTTGTTAAACAAAGCCTATCAATACTGTGGGCTCTTCACACATGCAGGACTTCAGGCTAAAATTGACAACCCACTAATTAGCCAACACAGATCAGGAACAAGTCAGCATGTTGGGACATGTGTGCAAATCTGTGGCTCAGAAGCCATTGAAAGGCATGTGGGAAGTGCTGTGCTTTGAGAAGTCTTTTGAGAACCTACAAGTTCACCTCTCCTTCTTTCCTCACATCATTAGACACGCCGTCCCAGCGGGTCCAGTTCATTCTGGGCAACGAGGAGGATGCTGAACACGTGTCCCACGAGTTATTCACCGAGCTGGATGAGATCTGTGTCAAGGATGGCAAGGATGCTGAGTGGAAAGAAACAGCCAGGTCAGGATATCTCCTCTGGGAGGTGTTGGTAACAGTGCTTAGCCATAAAGTTTCTGACAGCCTGGCAGCTCTACAGCTGCACTGTTATGAAGGGGGAAGTGTACAAGAGGTAGTTATATTTAAAGCTTGCTTAAAGTTTGCTCAAGAGGGAAAGATCAAAAGGCAGGAGTCAAACAAATATCGCTGCGTTCTCATTTGTGCTGTTCAAATGTCAAATCCCATTTTCTCATGCTCATGTCCAACTTTTTTTCTCTTGCTGGTATAAACTGCTATACAAGAGATTTAAAATGCATCTATGTGTGGGAACTGCAAAACAACTTTCTATTTTAAGCTGAAATACAAGTGGGTTTGTCATGTTTTTGGGGCGTGGCTCTTACAAAGACCCGATGGGAGTGAAGCAGTGCACTTCCTACTGCGGCTGCAGTTAAGAAAGCAGTGTTTGTAGTCCAGAGCCTTTCATTTCATTTCTTACCAACAAGTCAAAGCACATGTCTCCTGCTGAACAGACCAACATTTTGTGTGGTAGCGCACTTTCATCAGTGTGAGACATTTTGAATGAAATATTTATAATTGTGTGGCAGGACAGGAGTTACAAGAAGATCAGAACACTTGTCTACATTTAATCCTCACAGACAAGCTGGGATTGGACAGTGCCTGCAGGAGTCAGGGTTAATAATACATTCAAAAGCACTACTTTTTTTTCTTGCATTTTCCTTTGATTGAAACATTTCAGTCCTTTTGTTTTTATTTTTGTGAAAACCTTAACAGCATTAGTAACAATCAAAGGTTAAGTTCACTTTAAGCTCCATGTATTTCTTGCTCTTTTTGCAAGTCATTCCTGTATTTCAATGTTTTTTTGATCTTGTGATTTTGTTGCTATTTTTGTTTTGTGCACTTGCATGTGTTTTCTCAAGTAGTGTTTCAGTGAGCCCTCAGGAACCCAGTACTCTTCAGTTACAACAGACACAGAAGAAATAAATCTTTCAAGGGGCAGTACTAGAGTTGATCACAGCAAGCAAAAACTGTGACAGTTGTCATACAATCATCTGTCTTTTAAAATGTCAAGTGATAATCTAATATACTTTTAGTGCTATAAACAGGAATTCAGAAATAAGGACTGGTTAATGTATATAGCTTTTTGATTAAGCCTCTGTAAGGTTGCTTTTACTATGAATATAAATAAATGAAAGATTAATCTGAAGGGGAAAAAATGCTTCACATGCACTCGTCTTGTCTCTTTACCGTGCAGGTGGCTGAAGTTTGAGGAAGATGTGGAGGATGGCGGGGAAAGGTGGAGCAAGCCTTACGTTGCTACACTGTCCCTCCACAGTTTATTTGAGCTCCGCAGTTGCATTATCAATGGCAGCGTATTGCTTGACATGCGTGCTGACTGCATTGAAGAGATTGCAGGTGAGAACACATGCGTATTATAACAGTGTGCCACCACCTGAGTGCTATATATTCTAGGAAAGAAGACAAGGTCAGGCCGATCTTTTTTTTTTTTTATAAGAGCTGGTGTCAGTTCTGTTTTTCATCAGAAGTTTACATAAACTCAGCATGGAACATGAGTGTCCTGGTACCTTTGGGCTTTTAAGGATTTCTATGAACTGTTCTTTTTCCAGAGTGGGATAATTGTACATTATGCAACCACCTCCATGCTTGACAGTTGGTACAGGATTTTTAGGTCTGAAAGCCTCACCTTTACTCCTCCAGAAACGCCTCTTGTCATTGTGGCCAAACAGCATAATCTTTGCCTCATCTGACCATAAAACTTTTCTCCAGACATCAATTAGCTCGTCCTTGTGGGCAAAGCTGGTTTCTGACTTCATTTAAATTAACAAATTTCCTTTTATCTGAGGGTGACAGCTTGGATCTTCTTCCAGACACCAGTAAAGTGGTGGCATCTAAACAAATGGTACTTACATACAGTTGTTTGAACGGATGATCTTAGAATCTGCAGTTGTTTAGAATTGACACTAGTTTAAATCTACAATTCTCCTTCTTTGTGGTCATCATCATCACTAATGAGAGGTTAATAAGCCTTGGCCATTTCAAATTAAAAAACATAATCCAAAAATTCTTTTTAACTTGTGCACCCAATTCTTGTTTTTTTTAAAGTGATTAAAGATGTATCAAATTACCATGACATTCATCCCCCTGATGCCAGTATGTAAACTTCTGACTACAGCTGTAATTTCTTCCACCTTGTTCTGTAAAGTCAGTTCTTGCTACTGTACATGTTACTGTTGTTGCTGTGAATCAGACACTATTTGTAATCAGAGAAGAAACACACAAAAGGCCGATGATATAATTCTTTGCTGGACGCAGAAACACACATGTAATTTTTCTTATGTTAACTTTGCAGAATAACCACCCTCAGTGCTGTGCTACACTTAAGGAACGCTCTTGTCCTTAATAACGTTTTTGCGTCAGCACTGCTACACCTGGTTCTGTTATACTAAAAAATTGCAGCTGAAACAATGATTGCACAAAATCTAGTTGTAAAAATATTCGCATCCAAATTCATTTGCATGAAGACAAGCAATTAACTTTGCACCTGCATTAATTATGCAAACTCGTGCCCGGATAAGAATTATCATGCACATCATGCAAACAAGCACACACACAGTGTCATGCAGTGGTTAAGCATTCACTCCTGTCATTATCACACCAAATGTCCATTTTGAGCCACTAGAATGTGAACAAAGGTTATCGGCTCCTTTGTGCTGTTCTGTTATTAACAATGGAAATTCTAATGATGCTGAGGTCAGCAGTTGTGTTTTTAATTGTGCGAGTTTACTGTGTGTGTGTGTGTGACTGTGTGACTGATTGCGCTTTAAATAACGAGAGCAAGTGAGCGAGAAAGGCCTGATAAGAAGTGAAGTGGTGAGAGAGATGGAGAGATGCTGCTTATTCTGCAGTCTCATGTGGCCATACAGTATATTGACTCGACCCTGCAAACACACCTTCTGTTCAATGCCGCAACATCAACAGATGCCAGGGAGGATTGGCTTTCATGAAATTAACAAGGGCTCCATAGATCAAAAGAGCTTTAATGTTTATTTATTATGATTTCTAAATAACCGGGTTTAGTATCTGAAGAACTTATTGAGTAGAAATGGATAAAAGTCCTATTCAAACTAACCAAAATGCATTGCGCAAATAAAGTCTGTCATATGAAACACTGATACAGTGAACAGGGTTTATGAGTTTGTCCTGTGTTGCAGACATGGTGCTGGACCACCAGGAGGCATCCAATGAGCTGGATGACAGCGTGAGAGTGAGGGTTCGTGAGGCCCTGCTCAAGAGACACCACCATCAGAATGAGAAGAAGAAGAACCTGATTCCCATCGTGCGCTCCATCACAGAGGGGACTCGCAAACAGTCAGAGCCCCATCTGATTGGTGGGTTTGATATATCGCATATCACACGCAAGCGCACATCGACTTTGACACTTGTTCAGAGCAAAGTTAAATAACACAAGTCCTGTCTTGGTTTTAAATTGTATTATTAGTCAAGATTTTTAAGATTTTGAATTTGAATCGTGGGCAGTAAAAAACAACCCCAACCCCAAACAACCAGACTGAATAACAGATAAACATACAGGAAAGTCTTGAAACAGATACATATATCCTTTACAGGTTCAAACGGCCCAAATACAGGGCAAATGCTCGATGCGTGTCAGCTAAGCATTACTGCCTTTTATTATTCTTTTGTTTATTAATTTTTGTCCGTTTGGGCTTGGCAGGATGACTAACATATTTACTGACTCTGAACCACTTTCCTTATTTGTCTCGTTCCATCACGTGCACATAAACACCCACATGGTAACAACCTGCAGGGTCAGCCTCATCTCCCCAGCCTCCTCCACCCACCGAACCAGCTAAGAACGGTGCCGGACAGGAGAGCACTCAAGTGGACCTCAGTAAGGTAAACAAGCAGGCTGTGGACCAAACGCTGCTTTTCCCCCCTCATTAATAGAGATGAATTATTGATGAAAAATATATAAAAGTCACAGCAGAATATTTCTAAATATGATTATGCTAACACATCTGAGAACAGCAGGGTTAGCTTTTATTTTGTGCGTGCGGGGTTCTCAGCTCTGTGAACGCACTGTAGACCTCTGCTGAGCTGCTGTAAACAGTAGCATTAACATTTAGGTCACATAGTGCCCTCTAGGAAACAGCAGTGGAACAACAGACTGCAGTAGCCCACTAATAAAGGTACTTTCAGCTGCTTCCCAGGCAGCTGATAGCAGATGCCCTTTCTTACTCAGCACTCCCATTTATCCAGGCTTGGGATCCGCACTAGCTTGTGATCCCTTGAGGCTGGGTTCTTGTGTTTCCTCCCAGTTTCAAACAGCAGCTTTTTCACACGTAACGTGTTAACCACAATGCCACGGCGCCACATGTAAAGCGAGACTAAAACGCAAATCCACAAAGCTGCAGATAAAGGCTTCCTGTAAGTAAAAAGGAACACGTTATCAATGTTTAAACACTGTGTCCCCCAAACATATGCAGCATCTTATCCCATTTATCACCTCCTTCGATTGAGTTCATACTTGCTTCTGACGTGTCTGAACAGGTGGACCTGCACTTCATGAAAAAGATCCCAGAGGGTGCAGAGGCTTCCAATGTGCTGGTGGGAGAGCTGGACTTTCTGGAGAGGCCTATTGTAGCCTTTGTCCGCCTTTCCCCCGCAGTGCTGCTCACTGGACTTACAGAGGTGCCCATACCGACCAGGTAGACAGCCACAGCTCCCCGCTGCAATCATAAAATCTAATTAAATGCTCCAGAAACTATTTATAAACTGAAATCCATCTCCTGACAAATATTAGGTTCCTTTTCATACTTCTGGGCCCAGATGGAAAGGCTCAGCAATACCATGAAATTGGTCGCTCCATGGCAACCATCATGACAGATGAGGTAAGCACTCACCTCATGAAAAAAAAAAGAGAGAGTACATCTGAGTTTCCTCTTGTTGATGTAGGAAGCTGAGTTTTCTTTTACCTTTGCTTCATTCTGGACCAGATTTTTCATGATGTAGCATACAAGGCAAAGGACAGAAGTGACCTGCTAGCAGGGATAGATGAGTTCCTAGACCAAGTGACTGTCCTGCCACCAGGAGAGTGGGACCCCTCCATCCGCATCGAACCCCCAAAGAAGGTCCCCTCTCAGGTACATTTAAAAATCAATTAAAATATAGTTTGTGGGATAAAATATTTTGTGAACACAGGTGTTTTAATTCTGTAGGTTTAGTGTTTACATGTTTTTGTGCGCTCCTTGACGTCTGCAGGAGAAAAGGAAGATGCCTGGAGTCCCTAACGGCACTGTCTGTCAGGTAGAGGAAGAGCTACACGCTGAAAGCCACGGGCCAGAACTACAGAGAACCGGAAGGTTTGCCCAGACGTTTTACTTCTGTAACGGTGACTATAGAAGGCCAATTGAGACAGAACTTTAACCCAGAAATGTAACCCTTAAAACACGCTGCAGAGAGCTTTCTGAACGGCTGAGTTTAGCGCTCTCCACCGTGTTGCCGTTTGCTGTGGCCACAAAATCTAAATCTGGATTTGTGAGGAGCTCAGGTGGAACAGACGAGTGACAATTACCAGTGAGAGTGCAACAGCCTGAAGGGAATAAGAGATGAAAACTTTATTTTTAATGAAACAGTTGTCTTTGAAGTGCCACTATGAGTGGCATTTCTCAAAGTGATTCTGTTTTTTTGGCATGACACCCCCCCCCCCCTTTAAAAGTTAAAAAAAATGTCACTCCAAAATTAACAAAAGCAAAAAAAAATA
>VOQJ01017354.1:0-11615 GCA_015052665.1 Apistogramma diplotaenia | reverse complement strand
CTGGGGTTTACCCCCCCCCCCCCCCCCAACCTGTTTTTCTTCATAGCCTACTTTAGATTGCAGCTGAATGCACATGTTTTCCTGATATAATCATAGACAGCATCTTGGGGCTGCTACCCTGCAGTGAGAATGTATCAAACAGTGTCTGCATTGGAAAGACACTCTACAACACCACTGCTCCCCCCCCCCCTCCACACACACACACAAACACACAGACGACACAATTGGAAATTTTCAGATGTATTGTTCCCTGACCTGTAAAATAACAACATGGCTTTTTTTTCCCAGTGACTGCCAGCAAAGCAGGTAAGGCAGAAAGAGCTGAGCGCTGCAGTAGCAATTATTACTCTGAGTCAGCCAATGAAAGGTCTTAAAACAAGCCTCTATCTCCACAGCCATCTCCACTGCTATCGCTGCATTTTAACCCAGTATTCTGGTATTTCCACTTTTGCACTGTTGCTATAAGGAGAAGGAAAGGTAACATTTTAAATTGAGGTCCATGTAATAAGCAGTAATTAACGGGTCATAAGGTGTTTATAAATAAGTTTGATGTCTTCACGGCATGAATTGGCCCTGGACAGTTGTTTTAGATCCAGCAGCTACAAAAAAAAGCATAAAACATGCAATAAAACATGCATAAACTATTCCATAACCCAACAAACATTTTGAGTTTGAGTAACTGTCAGCTGGCAATTTTTAATATTCAATTATTTATTCATTTTTGTCTTGGCATCATGGTTGAAACAAATAGTTCCAAAAATAGACATCACCACAGCATCACTTTGAAGTACTTCTTAAACAAACTTTGGATGTTCTTGTTAGACTTTCTAGCAAGAGAGCGTTTGTGTTCAAGGATTATTTTCCACTATCGCTTTATGGATTAGAACAACACAACATAAGCAAAATAAAATGTTTCTCGATAAAAGGAATTAGAAGAAAAAACATTGTTGACATCCGTCTGTCTCGGTTCAGTGTTACTGAAGGGGAACGGTCTGTTTTGTTCCATGGGTATGCTCTGAAAAGAGGAAAGTAAGTCCAAAAGTTTGTCCTGTTTCCAGTCACCCTCTGAAGTGCAGCTCACCCATATCATGTGGGTCCCATACACAAAACTGCCAAAACAGCAGCAGTGAGTCCTGCAGGCTTTTCAGGTGTTTACAGTCGACTCGCACGAGGCGTGGACCAGCATGTCCGCATTAATTCCCTGACTCTAAATTCAGATCCACAGCTGTGTTTTTGAGAGCAAAATGAAAGTGTCCAATGAGACAATATTACAAACAAAACTCTATCATAACCATACTGATAAAATACAATTAGTGAAAAGAATCCACTTCTTGAAGGTTTGAGGCCAATGTGGAGGTCATTTGCTGCCGTCTGTGCGTGAGTGCAGGTTAGTGTGTGTGTGTGTGTGTGGTGGGGGGATGGTTGGCCAGAGGAATTAGGTAATATTGACACGGCTGTTTCAGCCCCCGCTCTCCCAACAATACTAAGATCAATGTACCAGATCAATAAAAGTCATTGGCAATAACTGAACTTCTCATGTGATCAGTGAAGGAGAAAATTCAAATTTTTTCACATCTGCATGTGTCCCAACGTGGCCATTCATCAGACTGAAGGTTTGTAATCAAAAGCATGCAGCCACCCATGCAAGTCTTATCATCTCCAAAATCCGCACGTGCAGAAGTGGTGCATGTGTGCTCACACAGACACACGCACAGACGCATGCACATATATGGGGTGGTGTGTGTATGTGTGTGTGGAGGGGGGGGGGCGGCTCATCTCTGACACTGCATGATTGGTCACTTTTTCCCTCTCTCTTCCCTTCCTGCTGAAATAGTTTTAACAAAAGAGAAGGGAGACGGGGGGAGGGGTGCCGTGGTTGGGGGAGGGGATGCATGCGCTGCTCTGTTGTCACCATGCGAGGTAGGGAGGGAGAGCGGGGGGGTGGAGAGGCGAGCTGGAGGGCGAGCGAGGGAGTGTAGGAGAAAAGGATAGGATCCCAGAAGAGTACAAGCCTCTCTCTCTCTCACACACACACACACACACACACACACACTCATAAATATACAGAGAGAGAGAGAGAGAGACACCCTCTGTTACACTTTGTGGAATAGTGGATTACTTCGCAAACTGAATCACTCATCGGGCAAATCCAGGCGCGGGCAGGTTTGTAACCATTTACTCACTCGTTGGAAGAAAAAAAGAGGATTTTTTTTTCCGTTACGCTTCAGCAGTAATGACAGTGTTTCTGCTGCTTCCTGCACATTGCTGTGCTTTCTGGTGTTCTCTCGTTTTCTTCAGTCACATGTCCTCATTTGCGTTTTTAATCTGTATACTTCATTATACATGCAATTCTTCTCTTGATCTACATTAAACGCTAATTGGTTGGTCTCCTATGTCGACCCGTGAACACTGCTTTAAGTCCGTGCACTCTGGACACATTTTATTTATTTATTTATTTATTTGTCCGTCTAATTTACTTTAACTATCCATCATTAAAGTGGACAGAACTGAGGTCTCTTTCCTTTGGCGGTTTTTACAATGAAAATGGGTGGATTACCGTGCTGTAGTCACAGGGTAAAGTCCTCTGTCAGTGTTCAGCTTTCAAACTCTTGGTGAGACGCTTGTGCGCACATGTCTGCGCACACAGGCACGGAAAGACCAGAAAAGCAAGCGCATGTAGACTGCATGCCAACTGATTCCTTCATAATAATAACAGTTGATATGACAGCACGTTTTTGGTTTAGTAATGTTGCAATAAAATAAAGTAACGTTGATTTTAACTCTTAGCAGTGTAAGCGAGTAATTCTGATTTTCGGTATTAGTACGACTTAATCAGTATTTTTCTAAAATCTCAGAATCTGAGTTCAAGCAACAGCAATTAAACCAGACGGGGTAGTCATACTCAAGGTGTCTGCTGGCTCTGACACTAGCCTGTTGGTGCTCTTCAGGTGGCAGTGTGTCAGAGTGGTGCTCAAGTATGAGATGAACCATGGATCCATACAGGAGGCCAGCCACCAGCCTTGCCAACAGAGCCAACAGCAACCGAAGCAGCGGTAACCCAGGAAGACCCTGAAGCATGCAGCTGGGCCCTCACTAGCATCAAGTGGACCCGGTCCTCTCGTCTTCACCTGGGACCAGGGCTGCAGAATGCTCAGTCCTGTCACTCCATACAGTAAGTCTTTCACTGTTTTGTTTTTGTTGTTTGAGTGACACTGCTTGGATGAATGTGGTGTGGTGCGTGTGATATGTGGCATGCTGTACGTGCATACCATGTCTCAGCACGGCTTGAGTCTGTTTTCCTGTACACATTCTTCTTCTGGCCCCTCTTTTGTCCAGAATCCATCTCCTGTGGATGTGCAGTGGGAAGTGAACTGCTGGGGTGAAGGGGGGGGGTCTCTAAGCAGTCATGTTGAGAAGGCAGATACGCTGATGGCTTTAACAGCTGAGGCTCCAGGCTTTGCATTGAGGAATTTCACAGAAAGTGTTCAGACGCCCAAACAGGCAGCAGGTGTCTATTTTTATTTTTGTGTTGTTTGTTTGTTTGTTTGTTTAGAAACAACAATACACACACTGTAGAATGAACAGGACATAAACAGAAATGAGGTCTCAGGGTTAGGTTTCAGGTTTCCACTCCAGCTGTATGTGATAAACAGTTGACACCTTTGAAAGGCTTTTCCACAAAATACTTATTTGCAGCATCAGTGTGTAAAAGCAAAACATATTCAAATCATGCAAACATATCACAGAACAGCCCCGCCCCTGCCTGCATGTTTACTAATTATGCAAGGTTCCTATCTAGGCTATACCTATATTGACTGAGAAGGATATTGATCAGGTGAAGCTTTAACAGGATTACAACACTAACCTGATTGGAATAACACAGCAGGGATTTACTGTTGCACATTTTTGTGCATTCTAAAGCAGCCACACAGAGAAGCAACATCAAAACAGTCAAATGTCACAATACTGTTTCTCTGACATCTTACCGGGGGACGAGGACGGCGCTGTCTGGGCAGAGAGGAGCTCCGGTAACGTGCGCGTGTCACATTCCTTCCTCAAAAGCGCCTCACAGCACCGTGTCAGTTTTCTTCACGCAACACACTAAACACACTCATATGATGCCATTTATTTTTCTCCCCCAGCGACGCACCAGTCACATCTCTCAAACTGACAACTTTCAGATCAATTCCCAAACACATATGAGAAAACAATCGCAGCTCGCTAAAGGTGCGGGTAACGGTGATTGTGTGTCCTTAATGACGATAATGTGATGCGAAGAGAGTGATGAGCGGCGTTAGTGCGTTTTAGCTGCCTGTTACCGGGGTGAAGCACTTCTGTGAATGAAAGCCAGATCGTTAGTAACCTGGTGTCAACAGCCTCTCATTAGTGCTGTGTAGTGGGATGCATAAACATCACCCTCTGACTCCACACACATGCATCAGCCCTCCATAAGAATACTCATGAAAGCCTGTTAAAAAACAACGTGTAACAAACTCCAGGGCCTTATTAGGGGTTAGAGGGAATGTATGCACCGTTGGTGGTTTAAAAAAATGACAGAGAATGAGCAAAGTGAAGGACAGATGGAGAAGATGGAGAAGGAGGGGACTGGTCAGCTGCACCCTGATATATGAGTGGACACAATAAGCAAAGAGAGGCCAGGCCAGCCTCTGCCACATGTGAGTGTGTGAGCTTAAAGGAGTGGGGGAGGGGAAACTGACCACACAGGCTGGGACACACAGTCTGGTCTTTGCTACTGCGCAGAGAGCAAGAGGGAGGGATAGACTGAGCAAAATGTGAGCGATAGAAAAGAGGAATAAAATGAGACGGGAGGGAGGATTCAAATCATCAACCTTAAACCAGTTATGCAGTGTTTATGGAGATCCAACTGTGCCAAAAGCGTGCGACCGGTGATGTCTCAAGCTGCTTTGAGACTTCTCATTTGCTTTGGAGCTTGAAATGACTTTCAGATTAGGGATGTTTAAAAGCCTCAATCAGACCTGATCTAGTGTTTGATTGGCTGACAGCAGCATGGTCTGGTGTACTGTGCAGGTCTGGAGAAAAGGGGGAAGGGGAAATAAAAGGGAGAGGGAGGGTCTTCTCCTCCTTCCCACTGACTGTGTGCCTGGTATTTTACACTGTTGCTCACTGCTTACATAACTATAACACTAATTTACACTATTAACATGAAAGAGAAGGATTGCTTGGTAAAGTGCATGCATTCTAGTGTTTATGGTAACTGGTGTGACGTTCTACGTGCATATATAATTTCTCCTCTGATGTGTATTGATCTTGGCATTGGTGAAAATCAGCTCCTAACTTATACAAATCACCCAATAATGCGCAAACAGACTAAAGGGTCATTTGTCAGTAACTGTAAGTAAGCACGTTCTCTCTTTGTGTTTTCGTCCTCCTTTCCTTTAGCTTGGGAATAGACGAGGCGTTGTGAGTGCGTGGAAAGGATATGTGCTTTGTAAATAGATCTCAGGTTAGATTCCTGGCATTCCAGCAGCTTGACTCAACCAATGACCAAGAGTCCATCTGCGTGAAGCTGAAGCAGAACACGCCATGAAAAACACAAGATGAGGCTGTAATTTGCTACAGCTTTTGTGCGTGTGTTTGCGTGTGTATATCAGATTTTCCATCCTCGGGGTGTATTTTTGTTTATTGCGTGCGTACTGAAAGTATTTATAGAGAGCCTACAGCTGCAGAAGGGTGGTTTTTGTGTCTGCTCTCCATCCAGTCAGTCACCCATTCTTTATGCTCCACAACCCCTTAAATCCTATTTCAGCCAGCCCCTTCCCCCACATGTACTTCCATCTAATTAACCCCTAATTACTCATACTGACCATGTGGTGGACTGGGAGTGAAGATTAGCCTCCACTGATGCTCAGAAAATACATAAAAGAAAAACTCAAGCAGGTAGGTCACAGAATGGGCCTGTTTGTCATGGTTACATCTGAATTACAGCACGGAAACAGGTTCCAGTGCTGGTTGTTAATGGCTGGGGACCAGCCAATAAATCAATGAGTCAGGAGTTTATAAACATCCCATTTTGTGGTTTATGGAATGGAATAACATTTATATAGCACTTTTTTTCCAGCCTTACTGACAACTCAGAGCACCTTAGAGAACAAGTCACAGTTAACTGTGCATACATTCATTCTGTACACTTGACACTCATCTATGAGCTGGACACTGCTTACCCGTCCTGGCAGTTTGCCAGAATCACCCAAAGTGTTATTCCACAGTCTCGCTGAACTCCTCCCACACCCGTGTTTTCCTGTCAGCCACTGCCAGCGCCACACTCCATTTGACCTGCAGGTACCTGTCGGCTGCCTCTAGAGTCCCACAGACAATCCCTGCTCCTATTTCTCATTTTCCTCATAAAATGGGAATGGAACAAGACTTTTGCACAGATGATCATCATTTTAGGGCACTGCACAGTGTTTAAGTAAAGGTTTACTGTTTGTAAAGACTAAAATTATACGAGTTAAAAGTCTATGTGAGTTACTGCTAGGATGGGAAGTTTGGCCAGTGATGCTTCTTTAATTCTTGTTGTTGGCTGTTAGAGTGTAAACACACTCCCATAAGCCTGATGTACTCTAATCCATCATTAACTTAGGTTCTTTTCTCAGTCTGGTCCTTGACCCATCCAGACTCACACGTTAACTTTTCCATCCTCTCATGACTTCCGTTTGTCCAGCTTTTGAACTCCTTTTGCTGGGCGGCAGTTCTGTACAGCAGATCACCGAGTTCAAATGTGTCTTGGCTAATTTATGGAGCCAGATGGTATCAGAGGAATAGACTGAAGACAAAGCAGAAACAATTTCATGCCTGCAATCAGCATAACCAGTGATGATGATGTTGATTATGTTTCACTGATGATATCCAACTTTGAATGTATGTGAAAATTCTCAGTGGAATTGAAAAAAAATAAAACAACAACAATCTTTTCAGATTGCAAGTAGCCAAATCAAAAACAGGATTTCAACCTTTAACAATAATGTGCAGTTTCTCAAAGAATGATTGATGTTAAGGTCAGTGTGACAAATGTCCATATTTGGCTCCCACTCAGACACAACATGAGATGCTCACTTGTTGTATGTTGTTGTCCAGATTTATCAAATGTTTTAAGCATTTGTTTAAGTTAGACTTTACAACCTGCATTTGTAAAGGAAAATGAGGCGCTCATAAATAAATTTACTGTACGTACTGGTGTATGTCAAGCACCTGCTTTTTCGCTTGCAGCCTTCATCGGTGCGATTGCGATGAAGACCACAAGCTGAAATGTGTTGTTCATGCAATAAAGTTGCTCAGTATACTGTGTGAGTGTTGCTAACTTGTTAACCTTATCTGTGTGTATGAATTCAGATATGACAAAGTAGAGGTCTTGGTAGCGTTCATGACATGTCCATGTTCATTTTCAACACACATTTGTGAACTTTTCACAGTTGTGGTTGTGTTGATGAGGTAATTTGGTGGATCTGATATTGTATAGAAACATGGCACAGAGGCTCAGAGGCTTGTGAAATACTGTGAAAAATTGCACTCGGTGCTAAAGAGAATATTATTTTGATTCTAACCACAGTGTGAAGGTGAATGACTCAGAATTCTCACTTGTGAGGTTTTTAAAAAAAGTTTTTTCTAGGTTACGATCGCTGTGTTTTTCTAGCTTGAATGTGTACAAGCCTTTAATGTTATTGTGTTCAGGATGGCACCGTGACGGGTCAGAATTCCCTGGAGCGTGGGGATTTCTCAGCTCCAGAGTGGAGCTTGTGCCAGTGAAGAGCACTTGCTATCCCTGGAATGGATGAGAGAGATTATCGGGCTGAAGGATCATTTAATTTAGGGATCAACATGTGGACCGTTTAGCGGCCCATCTGGGGGTCCGTATGGACATATGACCCAACCTGGTATAATCCACTTGTAGACAGTTTTAGACCAGACGTGAGCGAGCACGGGTGCGTGCATGTGTGATAAAGAACACGTGCCAAAGCACACCACTGCTGCTAATATAGCGCCCTTTTTCTGGACAAAGGAAATTGTAACTCAATTTAAAAAATATATTTTTAAGCAGAAACTATCATATTTCTTTGTAAGCTAATAAATACTGATTACATAATAATGATTACTAATTGCAGCAGTGACCATCTAACATGATGATGAAATGGCCAGTGTGAACAGGGTGATATGATATTAGCTGAGTAACATTGATGTGCTGGGATCAGAAATAAATCAAGCTGTCCAGTGGTTTCAAGGAAGCCCGTCTGGTCAAGGCCTGGGGTAAGGACAGTTCAGCAGTACTCTGCAATGTCTGGAATGTCAGCCTAATACCAGTTCAAAAAGACAAACCCTCAACCCCTAAACCAGAGGTTACTCTGTGTAAATGTGCATGTGTAATCACACATGCCAACATTTTTCACTCATCAGTCAGTCACTTCCCTAATCCCATAGATGTGCTTCAGTGTCCATAGATGTGCTGGTACAGTCTAATTTGGAGAAAACCTAGTCCGATCTCTCTCTCCAGTGGCCCCGCCTTCCTTTTCCCTCTGTCCAGCAGACCCCTGAGGTTTTGGTCGAATTAGATCACACGCTTGGTGGGGGTGGCTTTGTGGGCTAAGAGACTCACAGAGAAAATACAATGGCCCCAATGTGAGAAAAACGAAGGCAGAGGGCAGTGCGCAGGCTGACAAAGGCTTATCGCCGTGGAGACCAAGCTGGGGGCTATGTTGGCAGCTTCTCATAGAGATTAGAGCAGTTGTCCCCCGCCTGGTAGAGACCGTGTAAAAGGACATGGGCTAAGCACTGACAAAATTGCGGAAAAGTGTCAGCATTGCAAAGTGATTATGAGGGCCGATATTAAGATTTAGTCCCTCAGGAGAGATTTGATTCACCTTGGTGGGCTAAGTATAGTAAGCTGAGTGCAGAACTGCTATCTGATCAGGATGATTTATTATTCTGTGTTTATGTGAAATCATTTCTTTGTTCTTGTTTCCTTCAGGTCTGTTGAAGATGCACTGGTCTCCGGAGCACGCCGCCCCTTTATCTCAGTGGCCTGAACAGCACCTTGACGTCACCTCCACCACCTCACCACCGACTGCCCACAAACACGACCCCTATGCCCCAGCTGCTCGCCGAAGCTACGGCCCTGCGAGTTATCCTTGGGCCAGTGATGACATATCGGCCCTTACTGCGTCCTCGCTGCTCAAACGCTACGCTGAGAAATACTCAGGCCTGGAACGCCCTGCTGCGGCAGCTTACGCAGAGCATGGAGCTTTCTTAAAAACAGAATCCGAGCCCTGGAGTCTGGGTCAGGGCATGGACTGTTACCCTGGACTTGAGGCACTAACTGGCACCAAGGTGGGCTCTGCTTCTGTGGGGATCCCAACCACAGGAAGTGTAACAGTAGTGAGCAGTAATTTGGGCCCCGAGCCAGGCTTTAGTGGCGCTGGCTCCTGCAGTGCCTCGTCATCTCAGGAATACCCTCCTGCTTACAACAGCACCTACTTGTCTTCAGGATACTGCCCTCAGCCCAGTGCAGCACTTCCACCTGCTCCTCTACACTCTTTGCAGGCCACACCTACTTTAGTGCCCAACTATAGCCCAAGCCCTCCTGTCTACAACTACCCACCAGGATGCTACCCCCAAACCAGCCTGTCCTCGGGCTACAGCCACCCCAGTGCCTCCTACCTGTCCTCTGGGATTAGCACTCCCACTCCTCTGGCCCCTAGGCCTACCATGGTGGGGGGCAGCTACAACTACTCATCTCACAGCCTTGGAGGGACCCTCGAGACTGGTGCACCTCTGAAACGCAAGGCCTTTGAAATGACAGAGGAAGGACAAGATGGAGCGGAGGTGGAGGGATCACGCTATAGAAAATATGGCAATGGAAACAGTCATAACAAAGGTCCTGATAACAGGCACGGCAATGGCTATGATATGAGTGGCCCCACCTCAGATGCACAGCCTTTCAAATCTGGAAAGCCCCTCATATCACCCCCTTATGGCAGGGCAGGGGAGTACAGCCCACCATCAGGCCTAGCAGGAGAGAGTGTATCAGGGGAGCACAACTTTCCTCAGCAGCAGAGAATGCCAATGAAGATATCTGGCTCTCACGCACAGTCTGAGGACCCCACTGGAGGGCACTAATAGGCCAGTTCGGCGTACTGAAGGATTCCCTCGTTCCTTAAGAACACCCAGGGTTCCTGACCCTAACAGACTTGGGGAACTAACACTGAATTTATCGGTGAAAAGTTTATTTTCCCTTCTGAACAGAAGAAGGCACGGGACTGGTGTTTCTTAAGCATGTTTAACATTGTTGTTTATCATGTTTTCCCAAAGATTCACAGAGGCATTTCGCCCTGTAAGACGAGGCGAGGTCAGTCTTAGGAGTGAGGTTGAGGCATTCTCTACATTAATATCATTAAGACAGTCTAAATGTATGAGCGTCTGTTTCTCTCAGGATCCTATTTATTCCCTTTCTGCTACTGTGGCAGCAGCACTGCAACATTGTTTTAGGAGTTGGTGTAATTATTTGTGGCCATTATGTATTTAAAAGGCCTTTGACTGCAATACCGCAAAAAATCTATATATAAAGACCAAAAAGTAAAAAGAGCAATAACTGAAGTGGTGAGAATTCCACGCTGCTTCAGAACAATCCCGACACACCGTCGACTGTAAGGCTTTATGCTCAGCTCAGCCTTGAGAAATGAATGTTTCCCTTGTTTTCAGGTTTCATTTTTACTTAGTCGCAACTTTTTTTAATCTTTATTTTTTATCTTCTATCCTGGACCCCTCTTCGTCTGATTATCTGGTGTCAGATGCTGAACAGGTGACATTTGTGTCCATTTTATACATATCAAGCTGCTCATCAAGTGATTATGTAGTAATATACACCTTTTTAAAGGGCAGTTGACCTCAAAATCAAATTGATGTACTTTCCCTGCTGTTTATTAATCAAGAGTCTGCATTTCTCTTGATTTTGATTAAATTAAATGGCATTGGCCTTGCAGTGCATAAAAACACAGAAAGAGCTTTTTAACTACACTCACCAACTACAGGGGTTGGACAATGAAACTGAAACACCTGGTTTTAGACCACAATAATTTGTTAGTATGGCGTACTTTTGCAGCCAATACAGCGTCAGCTCGTCTTGGGAATGACATATAAAAGTCCTGCAGTGGTCAGAGGGATTTTAAGCTGTTCTTCTTGCAGGATAGTCACCAGGTCACGACGTGATGCTGGTGGAGGAAAACGTTTCCTGACTCGCTCCTCCTAAACACCTCCAAGTGGCTCAATAATATTTAGATGTGGTGACTGTGCAGGCCATGGGAGATGTTCAACTTCACTTTCATGTTCATCAAACCAATCTTTCACCAGTCTTGCTGTGTGTATTGGTGCATTGTCATCCTGATACACAGCACCGCCTTCAGGATACAATGTTTGAACCATTGGATGCACATTTTCCTCCAGAATGGTTCAGTAGTCCTTGGCAGTGACGCGCCCATCTAGCACAAGTATTGGGCCAAGGGAATGCCATGATTTGGCAGCCCAAACCATCACTGATCCACCCCCATGCTTCACTCTGGGCATGCAACAGTCTGGATGGTGCTTCT
>VOQJ01017352.1:0-11292 GCA_015052665.1 Apistogramma diplotaenia | reverse complement strand
CAAATAATAATAGTTAACATGACTTTTCACGTTCCTCTGTGCTCCTGTGCATACAGTATTCATCTTCCACCCCTCTGTGGTTGCACGTGTTTTCTTTTCCTAGATTTAGTTACTTTTGCCTTCATATTTGAGGTACGATAGTGTGCATGGCAGTTATTAATAAGTGTCTTTTTTTCATTGCAAAGGGCCAGGCTGGCATCCCTGGTACCCCTGGCATTCCTGGCAAGCGGGGCTATAGGGTAGGCCTGGAATGGTTGTGCCTTGGTAATTTCTATAGTAACTGGATATCTGTAAAGCTCGATATCAGGGCTGTGCATTTTTGACTATCATAATTAATCAATTAATTAATAGCATGATTTGCCTTTACCTTTCTGTGCTCTTGTGCTTTGCTCCTTCTTTGATCGCATGCGCTCATAATTATTGACACTTTGTGATTCATTCAGAATGAAATGCTGCACGTTAAACTGTTGGAAGCCATGTGTGGGAACAAAATAATGTCCTCCCAGGTCTACTTACAGGCTTACTGTTTTGTTACTGCTCTGGAACTGCGGAGGGGGTTCTTCAGTGGCCTGAGTCTTCTTTATTGTCATGGAGAAAGAATTACATTAGGACAGACTCATATTCACATATTGCAAATCATTTGTACCATAAATCAGTTCCAACTCAAACAAGGACTGTTTGATCACGGTTGATGTTGCCTGTGACATCACAGCGACATCACGGACACAGAAGAACAGATGGTGTCATTTGTCTGCTCCGTGATTTTTATTGCTGCACATAAAGGAATATTCTTCCACCACTTTAGCTTTGATCAGTGAGATCCATCTCAAAATAAAATGAATAAAGGTTACTGGTTTAATTACACAGAATTCATTTATCAAGATGTAATAAATTTCTTGCCATATATATAATTTAAATAGATTTTTATTTCACAACAACAGTCATCTGAAGACATTAGATATAAACTCTATAAGAAGTGCTAAAATATGTCAAATTAAGAAGCTGTTTAATCTGTTTTGATTTATTGGTTGTTATTTTCCTTTGTCATATGATGAATGTCTGTGACATTAGTTAAGACTTCTCCATATGCATGGCAGGGGGAGAAGGGGGAGCCAAACACTGCAGCCCAGGGAATGAAAGGCGAGCCGGGTTCACCGGGACTGCCGGGGTCAAGAGGCCCCAAGGTGAGGAAAGAGCTCGTTTATGAGACGCCTCATTTATTGTTAAATACCACTAACTGTATGAAGTAACTGCATAATATGATGTTCTTATTACAGGGTGACAAAGGTGACCAGGGAGAAAAAGTAAGAAAATACAGCATCATGAAATAAGTTTGAAAGAACATTTATTCATAAATAAGAAAAATATACAAATGTAATTTGAAATGTATTAATTCAGGGTGAAGCAGGCCTTGAAGGCCCAGCCGGCCCAAGAGTAAGTCTTGAAATACGGAGGAAATAAAAGTTTGTAAGATGTGTACATGAAGTTTACAAATGATCTTTTGCACCTTCAGGGTCCACCAGGCCCAACTGGGGAGCCAGGAAAGGCTGAAATCCAGAGTGAAAATGTAAGTCACTTCTAATTATTTGCACTTTCTTGGAAGCAAAGAAAGTAAAGAATAAAATAAAGCATCAATAACATTTAATTTTTCCTCAGGATATCCGCAACATACCCCTGATGGTGAGTGTTGTCTCAGTTTCATAACAAAAAGGTCAAACATTTAACATTCATGGTGCTATTTAATGAACCTCTTCCCCTCACAGGGTCCCCCTGGATTACCTGGACCTCCAGGGCCCCCTGGAGTCCCTGGTGTCAAGGTAGGAGAGGTTTTAGAAAGACACAATGCTGCATGACACGCTCACACTGTATTACTACACATGCATACTTTTAATCCTCATACACAATCAATATGTAGTAAAGTGCACATTTACTACTCTACACTTTGCACACTGCTGTTATGTATTCAGCATGAACTGAGGTAAAGTGATACTTGTGTAAGGATCCATGAAGACATATTGTCTAAAAATGTTTCTGCCATCATCATCATGGAGAAAATGAAGAAAATTGTGCAGAAGGTCGCAGGTTGGAGTCCACCTCGCTGGGGTCTCCAGGTTCTCCGGGTTCCTCCCACATTCCAAAGACATGCCCTTACTGGGGCTGACTGGTGATTCTAAGTTGCCCATAGGTGTGAGTGTGCATGGTTATGTCTCTCTGTGCGAGACAGGCTGGTGACCTGTGCAGGTGTACCTGCCTCTCACCCTCTGTCAGCTGGGATAGGCTCCACCCCCCGTGACCCGGGACAGGATAAGTGGAGGAGAATGACTGGATGCACAATGTAGTGATAGACTGTATTTGGTCATTTCACTGGAACAGTCTTCAATCAAAGGCAGACTGATGTTTTTGACAATATCAGAAATTTACAATCAGAATGCTACAATTTAAGTCTACTAAAGAGCCAATGGGAATGTAGCATGAAATAGTGCATTGGCCAAAACAAACCTAAATGCAATAGATAAAACAAAACTGCATGCCCACAACTCACCATACAGGCTAAAAGATGATGTCATACTCAAGTTTATTCGATCTAAGACTGAAAGTGTGGGCTGCAGTGACCTTTGGGGGAAATTCCACAGTATGCCTTTCAGCCCTTTTTACCCACCAAAACAGCCAGTAAAATGCCACCCCTGGGTTTGTGACATGTGACACAATATGAAGGATGTGGAGTGTGGTTTTGCATTAAAAATGTTGATTCATAATAAAGGTACTGTAGTTCTGCATAAAAACAGGTTGTATTAAAAGAGACTTTTTTCAGTCAAAACTGACATTGGTCTTGGTGTGTAATTATGAAATTATCAACTTACTGTAAACTGAGACCGTTGGCTGGTTGGTCGAGTTGGTAATGCAACTCTGTGTCCTTAGGGTGAAGTTGGTCTGCCAGGTCCACCAGGACTGGATGGAGAGAAGGTATCAGAAGTCCATGTTATTTGTCAGGCAGCTGAATTACACATGAATATATCTGGTTCATGAAATCCAAGCGTGAGGGTGATACCTGTTAGCTGCTGATATCAAAATATGTATTTAATACAATTTTTTGTTGTAAACATTCAATAAACTGAAGCAACATTGTACTTTTGTTTTCAGGGACCTCGAGGGAAGCCTGGAGAACCTGGTCCTCCGGGCCCAGCTGGTCCTGAAGGTCCCAGAGGAGAGGATGGTGTCATGGGCTTCCCAGGACCCAAAGGAGCCAAGGGAGACATCGGTCCATCTGGATCAGCTGTAAGTAACTATGTTACTGTAACATCCTACCACAACAAATCACATAACTATCTGAGTAATAATAATGTATTAATGTGACTTAATAGAGGAGGCCTTGGTCTTTCTAGCTGCACTCTTATTATTTAATTAGAGACTTGGAGGAGACCCTAGGACAGACAGATTATTAGTGATGGACGGCTCCCAAACACACACACATATATACACAGAGGCAGCATCGAGTGTTGAAGTCAAAGTCACCTACATGTTGGATGTGGCAAAATCAGCAGACTTAACATGACAGAGATGCCTCAGTCTGTGCTGGATCACATGGGCTCACCTTTATAGGTCAGAGTGAGCAATTATTTTTTATCATATTTGGCCATTTCAGTATTTTGAAAACAGAATTTGCAGATGTTGCAGAAAATCCTGTTGGCCCCAAAAGTTGGATATGGCTGTTTTCTTCTTTTTTTTAACCTTTTAAACATAACAATTTCCTCTAAGCAATAAAACACGGATCTATAATTTTAGTTTCATCGCTAAAAGAAAATTAAGTAGATCAGTGTCTATTGCAGTTAAAGATAACCTTTATGAAAAGAATTGGCTTTATATTATATCTTTTTGTTGGTTTTTCAGAATGATTAGGCATTCCTGGCTGCATGATTTCTCTACAGCCAAGAAAATGGTTGTTATATTTTAGCTTTTTAAAAATGTTTTCTATGGTGCACAGATATTACTCACACACTGACTCACTCTTTCTTTATTCTAAACTCATCTCCACTGTAACAGAGGCCATCAACTCATTGTGGTCTCAGATTATAGCCCAAAAATACAGGACTAGTGTTACTCAGAGATAAGTCTTTTAAGAAACAGACTGAAGAACATATACTATCCTATTCAGTCTAAGTTTGAAGGCAGTGTTGAGAGGCCAAATAATATTCTTCACATCAGCAAACAGTTATTTCATTTATAATTTGTTGCTTACGAGGCAGGTGTGTTCTCAATTGATCAACTGCAAACAGAACATATTTGAATTTGCTAAACAACACAAATTACCAGCAAGATTATTACGAAAGTCACAAGCTTCACAATCCATATTGATCATGTAAAGTAAGCTTTATAGCTCAGACAACTTCATCAGTCATACTTCCACAGATATTTTTAGACAAGAGTAAATCAACTAAAACAGATAAGGAGGCAGTGTCAGATTTTATATTGAACATTGTAAAGGAACTTGTTCTTATATAGCACTTTTCTACTCTAGTTGAACACTCAAATTGCTTATACAATATGTTTCTATTCACCCTACAAGCACTTTTTCTACAGCTAAGTGTCTTCTAGCTACCATTCACACACTGACGCTCTGATGAATACATCAAGACTGAATCTTGCCCAAAGGTACTTTGGCATGAATACTGGAGCAGAATTGAACCACCAATTTTCTGATTAGAAGATGACCTTCTCTACCTCCTGAGCCACAGCCACCCCTTTTTTCATTGTTTGTGTCAGTTTGTTGCAGCGTAGTACTAAACAGAAGCTCCCAGTACACCAACCCATTCATGTCTTCAACCATTTTTCCCAACTCGGTGACACCGCCGCCAAGGAACAAACTCTGGTTACTGAGATGCTGAGAAACATGAAGCTAGCAACACCAGCAACCACAACTGAATATCTTTCAGGGGCCAGAGCAGTTACATTCAAGTAAATTTGAAGATGCTATCTAAAGCTAAATGTAAATTTCGTAAGATTATAATTCACGTTGGCAGTAATGACACTCGGTTATGCCAATCAGAGGTCACTAAAGTCAATATCGAATAGGTGACCGACATAGTGGTTTGCAAAAACAATGTCACACTGGGCTCCTCTCCAATTGAACCACAAATGACATGTTTAGCTGTGTGTCCATCCCACTTTGGATGGAGCAGCTCTCGTTTCTAGAAAAATTTCTGGCCAAGTTTATTAAACCATATAAATCCTGACAACCAGGGTTGAGACCAGGAAGCAGAGTTGCAGTCTTACACACCTCTCTGCAGCTTCTTCGTCTTGCTACCCCCCAAAACCGCATCCCCATAGAAACGGTGCCTGCTCCCAGACCACCAAAAAACAAACCAAAACCCACCAAAAAACTATTTAAGGATAAAAATTCTAAAAGAAAAACAATATAACATCCTCCACTGCACCAATAATTACAACAGTTAAATGGGGATTACTAAATATTAGGTCTCTCTCCTAAATCTCTGTTAGCAAATGATTTAATAATTGATCAGCATATTGATTTATTCTGCCTTACAGAAACCTGGTTACAGCAGGATGAATGCTGTATGTTAGTTTAAATGAATCAACACCCCCGAGTCACACTAACTGTCAGGCTGCTCGAAGCTCAGGTCGAGGAGGAGGATTAGCAGCAATCTTCCATTCCAGCTTAGTAATTAATCAAAGACCCAGACAGAGTTTTAATTCATTTGAAACTCTCTCTTAGTCTTATCCTCCAAAATTTAAATTTTCTGTCTGATTTCTCAGATGTTTTGTTTGATCTAGCACTCAGTTCAGGTAAGGTAATTATAGTGGGTGATTTGACACCTCAACACTGCATTTAATCTACTATTAGATTCAGTTGGCTTCTTTGATTGATCCTTTATTTATACAGCGAAGACTGTGGTATTGTTTTCTGTGTGAAATGTAACATGACAAGTACTGTATGATGAATCCAGATGGAGGATTTGTAAATGAAAGTGTACCAGTGTAAGAGTCTGCAAGTGTGTAGAGAGGGCCATTTAAATAAAAAATATAAGCATTTCTCTCAAAATGTTTTATAACAGTAGAAGTATTTCTGAAAGTGCTGTAACTAAGTTTAAGGACATAATTCCATCATTATTTTCATTTCAATGCCATGTCTCAGCAGTGCCAGTGACGTGCAGTCATAGAAATATAAAATTAAAAAATAAATTAAGTCAACACTTTATCCCCATGTTTTTGCCACATATTGTTACAGGGTGCTAAAGGTGAACCTGGGGATGTAGGAAGGTCAGAATTGGTAAGGGTTTATTAGATTAAACTATTCTGCACTTCCATGCCTTATATTTAATACTTTCTAAACTGAAAACTATTGGTGAAAATTGATTCCATTCTGCTTCTAGATCTATGGTCCTCCAGGACCCGCAGGACCTGCAGGACCAGTTGGCCCAGCAGTAAGTCAGATATACCATTTACCATTTACTCCAATGTATAAAGATCAAAGGCAGTGCACAACTGTAAGATGATTTCTGTGACACTACAATACACTTGTACCTAAATGTAAGAACAAACACAATCATCTATGCCAGTACACTTTATTGAAAATTCATATGCATTCTCATACGCCGATTCCAATTGCAGTTTAGTATCTTCTCAGGAATACTTTGACACATGAACTGTCTGCTCAAATATGGTCAAATACACAAATAATCAATATCATCAAAACCACCTGCTATTATCGCATAGGTCCCACCTTGTGCATTTTCAACCCTGACTTATTGGAGCATTACCACAGGACCTCAGAGAGTGTCCTGTGGTATCTGGAACTGGGTTCTGGCAACAGATGTTGTGTCAGTGGGCCTGTGAGGAAGAAAAGTTGTGGTGCTTCCCACAGATCTGTGTTGGATTCCTCAAGCTGTTCTTTAGGGGGTGTGGCAGGGTGTGCTGTCCTGCTGTGGTTGATGCTCAGTCTGTCATATGTTTGGGTACACCAGCCTTAGAGCGATTCTGGCAAGCCATCAGACAACTTGGGAGGGGGAAGGAGATGACTGCTCACACTGTATACTATTGGGAGGGAGTGCTGCTGACTTCAACTGATGACATAGTCATGTGGTGAAATGAATTTTTCAATCCCACTGACACACTTCCTCAGAGGAAGTGGACGAAGGGGACGACTTGCCCTAACTTGGGGCAAGGTCGCTGAGGTAGATAAACAGCCCCTTGGGTGAATGAGATTCTCTCTGCAGGGCTTTTTCAGTTGACACACTTCTCCAACATCTCCACACAGTGGTGTGTCGTAGTTTGTCTGGGCATGTGGGACTTTATCAAGAGTTCACACAATAGTGCTGGTTATAGTAGTTTTCCACATTCACTCACCTGCTTTCACACGCAGAACTTGAGTGACTCCCATTCATCCCAAAGGTGTTCTATTGGGCTGAGGTTAGGACTCTGCAGGTCAGTCAAGTTCTTCCACATCTAATTTGCTTATCCATGTCTATCTGGACCTTGCTTTAAACATTGGTGTGCAGTCATGTTGGAACAGGAAGGAGTCATCCCCAAACTGTTTCCACAGAGTGGAGAACATAAAATTGTCCAAAATGTATTGGTACAGTACAGTACAGTATTTTGAGTGTTAAGAGTTCTTTTCACTGGAACTAAGGGGCAAAGCCCACATCCTGACAAATAACCCCACACTATGATCCCCTCTCCACCAAACTTTACACTTGGCACAGTGCAGACAAAGAAGTACTGTTTTACTGGCAACTGCCAAACCCAGATTCAGTCATCAGACTACTAGACAGTGAAACACGATTTGTCACTCCAGAGAACAGTGGTGGTGTGCTTTGCACTTTTGTAATGTAAGGCTTGGATGGAGCAACTCAGCCATGGTAATCATTGAATGAAGTTCTCTATACTTCTTAAGCTAATCTAAAGGCCACATAAAGTTTAGAGGTCTATAGTGACTGACTCCGCAGAAAGTTGGTGACCTCTGCACACTATGGGACTCAGTGTCCACTGACCCCACTCTGTAATTTTACGTGGCCTACCACTTAATGGTTGACTTGCTGTCACTTCTAATTGCTTCCACTTGGCTACCACCAACAGTTGCAATATTTAGTAGCATTTAATATATATTTAGTAGCAAGGACATTTCGTAACTGGACTTGTTGCACAGGTGGCATCCTATCAGGGTACCACACTGGAATTCACTGAGCTCCTGACAGTCTTGTTTTGTCCTTGTTTTGGAATTCTTGCTCATGATCCACAGCTGGAGATTGTATCAGTGGAGTTTAGCAATGAAGCAACTTTAAGCTATAGCTTCTTGCCAAATCCTGCATATTGGGCCTATTCTCTGCCTTTCAAACAGCTCGCCTTTACACTACGACCAACCAGAAAATATGGACCTCACATTCTCGAGTTTCACTTTGGCAGAGGAAACTGCTGCTAAGCTTCTGGATTATAACCTGCATGTGCACAGTACCAAAACACCTGCCAAGAAACCAATTTGGGTCATTTTATGTTACTCACATCCTGTAAACTAACATTGTTACTATTCAGAGACTGCGTTCCCATTTTCTTGCACTTGTCAAAGTGGCAGGAGATGGACCCAAAATACAGGACTTGGAAGACAAGACATAAACTCAAACTTTATTGCTGAGCACTTACTAAATACAAACTAAAGCTGATCAAGAGCAAATATGTCAAAACTAAGAGACTTCTAGAAACACACACTACGAGGAAGGACACGACCATGAGGGAGAACACGACAAAGGGAGAATTAGACAATGGATGCAAACACAGGACAATGAGAAGATGGGACACAGGTGGGAACACAGCTGGAGATAATTAACATAAAGTAAGTAAGTAAAACTTAAAGTAGACCTAAGAAAAGAGCAGTTGCGAAAATAAAACAGGAAAAGAGTTGCAACTCTCATAATGCGGGCAAAAGGATGATTGGACTAGAGCAATGATATCAGACAGTATGGGGAAGTAGAACTGATGTTCTGCTAGCAGCCAAACACTCACGAAAGCACTCAGATGAATGATTACAGATCTTGCTTATTGAATGTAATAAGCTTATCAGTGGTGCAACAATGAAACAGTATGGTTTGGGTCGCAGTCTCACTGTTTCTGTTCCATCCAGGGACCACAAGGACCTTCAGGGCCTAAGGTGAGATACTATTTTGATAACAATCCTCAAGTAACTTTCTAGGTTTAATTAATTTTGCCTGTAGTTATATCTTCTCCATATCAGAGCCATTTTACAAATGAAAGTGTAAAGACTGGATTGTATCTCTGACTTTTTAACTCAGGGAGAACCAGGGAGCGGCATCAGAGGAGAAAAGGGAGCAACAGGTCAGAAGGGTGACAAAGGTGAACGAGGCCATCTTGGACTCCCCGTAAGTTCACTGGACATCTTATCTCCATAGTAACTTCTACTCAAAATGCATCTTAGCTGCCTCACATTATATGTTTATTCACATGATGTTTGGGTTGCTACATACTGGGATAGTTTAAAAATGGATTTTTTTATTTTGGGTTTTTGATTATTTGGAATTGATTTACATTCATATTAAAGAAGATTTACGCCTTATACAGTTGCTGTCAGTCACGCTAATTTAGTAATTGAGAGAATATGTTCATATGACTGGCAACATGTGTCACATGTATGGACTATACATTAACTGTCAAACAATTCTTCTGATTTCACCTCAGCTCGTCTCCCTCCCGTGTATTGTTGTGTAATTAGATCTGCGTATTTATATTCCTGTCTTCCTCTTTCTGTTAGTCATTTTTGTTCCTGAGTGCTATTCTGAAAAGCATCTTAATAAAATGTCATCCTCTTCCTCTTCGCCAGGGTGGTGACAGGGGAAAATGTAGCTGGGGTTGTAGAGCTGTAGTAACCACAGAGGGATAAAGTCGATGAGCAACACCGCAAATCTACGGGAAAGAGTTGTTGAAGTTGTTGTCAGGGTTCAGTACCTGACTTTGACACATGAAGACGGTACAGTTTGACAGGCAATAAAATAGTGATCTTGCACCAACCGAGGTTATTCCCAATGGGCTATTGGATGAAAACTTGTCATATCTTGACATGGTGAGCAGTGTGCCCTTCAAAGGAGGAAAATGGATATGGCAGGCCTAAAATGCTACATCACCGCCAAACCCAGGCTCGTCCATGGGATTTGGATGAGTTTGATTTGTCACTCCACTGCTTTAAAGTCCAGTGGCAGTGTGCTTTACACCTCTGCACCACTTTTTATTGCACTTGGTGATGCAAGGCTTGGATGCAGCTGCTCAGGCATGGAAACCCATTCCATGAGCTCCCTGTGCACTGTTCTTGAGCTAATCTGAAGGCTATATGAGGTTTGAAGGTCTATTGATTGACTCTGCAGAGTCAACTGGACTTGTTGTACAGGTGGCATCCTATCACGATACCATGCTAGAATTCACTCCTGCGAGTGATCCATTCTTTCACAAATATTTACAAAAGCAGCGTGCATGTCTACATGCTTGATTTTATCCACATGTGGTTGTGGAAGTGATTGGATCACCTAAATTCAGTCATTTGGATGGATGAGAGAATATAGTGTATTTAATTGTCTCAACATATTTCAAAATTCAGTGTAGTCAGTCAGTCAGCCCATCTGCAGCCTGCTTTAACCTTTAACCTACATTTAGTCATTTCATTTTTAAAATCCTCTTTGCCTCGTTTTTTGCTTCAGTAATCTCAAAGACTATGACACATTCTTCGATCAGTGACATCAATGAAAAATCAAACGTATTATGTTTACATTGTAAACTTTTACAACTTTACATCTTTTAAATATAGTTATAAATGTGCCAAAATGCTGCAGTTAATGTCAGCATCCTTCACTTTTCTATTGGAGAAACATATCATACACACTGCCTGGCCAAAAAAACCACAGAAAAGGCCAGACACGAATCTTTCGTGGGACCTCCTTTAGCTTTGTACAGCATTTGCTGTGGCATTGTTTCTTTAAGCTTCTGCAGTGTCACACATTTATTTCCATCCACTGTTGCATTAATTTGTCACCAGGATCTTGCAGTGATGATTCAGATTCTGACCACTGCACAAACATGCCAAAGATTCTCAGTGGGGTTCAGATCTGGACTCTGTGGGGGCCGATCCATGTGTGAAAATCATGTCTCTTGCTCTTGAATCCTGGCTTTGTCATCTTGGAATATATCCGTGCCATCAGGGAAGAAAGAATCCAGTGATGGAATAACCTGGTCATTCAGTATGTTCAGGTAGTCAGCTGATCTGAACCTGGAACCTGACCA